>UXGD01004217.1:0-17801 GCA_900474315.1 Torymus auratus | reverse complement strand
GTCAAGGGGCCGGCCAATAAAACGGCTCGCGTCGGGTTACAACTGCTACTGCGCGCGGTCGAGAGAGAGAGACAGAGAGAGAGAGAGAGAGGGAGAGAGAGAGAGTGAGAGAGAGGGATGGAGGGAGAAAGATAGTGCGGTCCGCTATATATTGCGCAGCAGATAGCCATGCTAATTCGCGCGGGCGAAACGTCGAATAGCGCGGCAGTGGCTATGCCTGCAGTGGCTATAGCCGTGTGTCTGTCTGTATACAGTATAGTAGAGGTGTGTGTGAGTATATGGGTATACCCACACACCTATAGCCTATAGGTGGGTGAGTGAGGCGTTGTTGCTGTGTCGCTGGGGGATGCGAGAGTTGCGAGTGCGGTGGGAGAACTTTTTTTTATGGCTGTCTTTTTTTTAGAAGAGAAGGTGAATATGTTGGGCAGATTTTTCAAAATTGAATACGGTTTTAGTTTTTCAAAGGTCTGTTTTAATGTTAATATAAAAAGTTTGAACGTGCGTCCTGGGTCTTAATTTTCTCGATCCATATATGTTAGAACATGTAAGGTAATTCGACTGTAGCACTGAGATACGGCCACAAGCAAAGACACATATATACACACCCGCACATACTTCCACTCTATATAAGAGACTAGAAAATGTAAAAAATGTGGCGTATTAATTATTTCCAAATTTTCTGAAATATTTTCACTTGCTTGCAAGAGAATTAAGCCAAAAAGAAGCCCCGTAAGCTACACACGCTAAAGGCAAAGTTGAGCAGTTTTATTGTTTAGCTCTTAGAAAGACTAATTCTAGCAGAAGATAGATTGTATTTTAATGTATGTTAATACATTTTTATAGATTCTGCGTTGAAAAAAATAATAATTAAGAATATTTTTTTTATTAAATTAGCCTAATCGACTAAATATCTCGATAACAATTTTTTCTGAAAATGCTTACGAAAGCATATAAAAAATTTCCGCTCAAGGGGGTCGAATTACCTTGAGTTACTTTATTTAAAATAACTTGTCTCTGTTTTTTGTTATCGTTTTTCTTAACTGGAAATCGATAAAAACATCGGCTAAGTCAATGAAATAAAAATTAAATTTTGAAGAATTCACATTGGTTTGAAATAAAATACAATTAAATAAAACACTTTGGCTGTCTAAATTCGTCCTTTATCTACTTCCGCCGCTCAATTGGTATAGTCTATCTTTTATTTTTTTTTACTTTTATTGTGTTTGACATTTTTACTTCAAAAGATCCTCACTGGCTGAAAACGACCTTTTGCATGAAAATGTATATAATAACTGTAATATTTCTAATAAATAATGATATAATAATATAAAATACTTGGTATGGTAAAAAATAATTTGCAAAATAAAATTTGGAGTGCTAAAACGTCAACATTTCTCATCAAAGGAAAGTCATTTTAACTATCGATGGAATTTTTTTTTATCGGATATTAGCGAGGTAGAGCTTATTGCCATCTCTTGTGAGAAGATGTAAAGTTTCTACTGTGTAATTTCAGGTCGGGGTTATAGGAAAATGATTCAGAAATTATTAAAGAGTGAAGCCCGACAATACTATGTCACGCTTCACTCTTTAATAATTTTTTAATGATTTTCCCGCATTCCCTACTTAAAATAGCACAAGGAAGACAATGAACCATCAAATCGGATTAAAACTAAAAATTTCCATCATAGGAAGTTATAGTGACTTTTCTTTAATGAGCAATAATTACGCTTTAATAACTGACAATTTGTTGTCTATCATGCCGAATATCTTATAGTATTATACGAAATTCGTATATTATTTACTAGAACTATTACAATTATTATAGAAATGTGTATGCCAACTATCTTTTTTAAGCGGTGAGCGTTTTTTTTAAACTTTTGAACACATATAATTCTCCATAAAATATTTTCATTGCATTCACGTCATAAGTACATTATTAACTATACTTATTTCAAAAACTACTCCTAAATAAATTCCTTCTCCTCACTCCTAGATCTCACCCATGAATCCTTAATCTTATCCCTTCGAATCGAAATCAAATCAACCCTTCCCAATCCCGTTCACCTATACGTATGTATCTATATACGCACAGCTGCAACCTTCTAACATTGCTCCAGCGCACACCATTAGAAGCATAAAACCGAAATTTACGAGCGAAAAAGCGCCGCGCGAGAAGACGGGCCCCGTAAATATCAAATAAAGCTAAAATCCGTAAAAACTAAAAGCGACGGGGCAAGGGAGAAGGACAGAGTGAGCGTTTACACGCTCGCTCGCGCTGTATAATATTTTACAACTACTAAAGATCCCGCGCGGACGATAACGTCCGCGTCGTATAGCGCGCCAATGGTCTCTCTCTTGCGCCGGGATATAGAGAAGAGTCACCGTCTCTCTGCGGCTGCCTCGAATTTTAGCCAAGTGGAATTTCGTGGAGCCGAAAGGTATAAGGTATATATACTCCTGCGGGCGCGTGCACGACGTCATTTCATTAGGCGACGTTGGTCTCCCTCGTTTATTGGCTGATTGAAGAAGAAGACGAAGATCGGATAAAAAGTTTTTGGTTCTTTACGGCTGGCTTATTAGGAGTATCCGGAAAGTACAAAGTTGCCCGTGCACGCGTCGTGGCTTGTGTGAGGAGATGTAGGTAAAGCACCTCGTTATTTTTTATTGCACTGTGGGAATAGGACGTAGTAAAGAAAAATGAACTAATTTGTATAAGAGATAAGGAAAAAATATCTGCGCCGTTTTCAATGGATGTATATGCGTGTACTTCGAGATAACAGAGGAGTGAAATATTGAAAAATCCCGGTATCTTGCTGCTTGCAATCTATTTTCGGGTTTTATGCGTTATTATACTATGTATACATACGTCTCTATATACTAAAAATTTTACTGTAGCTCAAAATTTATAGATTCGTATAAAACCTTTACCATGTCATTTTTTATGAAGTAAAAAAAAAATACATGGATGTTCACGTTCTGCAAAATATCCCTGTATTATCAAAATTTTGCTATATATTCATTCTGCCTACTCAACATATATATCTTATCAAATGAAATAAAATGCTTCACATATTTAATAACTAATAAGCGGTTCTTTAAACTTTTATTATACAAAATTCTTACATTTCTCACATACTATAACAATTTGAGCACAAGTAACGTCAAACTACATTACAATATTCCTACGCCGAAAAATCACTCTCCCCATTGACCAAGACACCGTCTACCCGACTCTCTCCCTCTGTCTCTCTCAACTCTCGCATTAATTAATTTGCCCGAGAGTTTTAACGACTTATTGCACTTCAATTAACTCATTTTAAATTGCATAATCCCGGGTTGCCGCCGCCGCCACGAACCCCGGGCTCCGGTAATAAACTTGCGGCCGCGCGCGCAGCGGCAGAGCAGCGGATTTCGCGCGACCGCGCCAAAGCCCCGCCGGGCAACTTTCGTATACACGAGGTATAACGAGGAGTGGCCGAGTGCTTCAAATGGTTTTTATAGTTGCTGGTACAAGCTAGTTTTTGCGTATACCAGAGGTTGGGCGGATTTTCGTGCCGTGTTGGTACACGGTTCAATGAACGTTGGTTATATTTTTTGTTTTATTTTACAATATAATATTTGAATTGCTTATTCAGGTGAGTTCTTGGTGTGGAATATGTAATATTGGTATCGAATAGATTGGTTTCGATCATTTTTTGGATATGAAGAAATTTTCATTAAAATTTTAATAAACCGACAGAATGTTTGTTAATATTGTAGAACAATATAGCGCAATATGTTTTGAAATTTTGAAGAAAACACAACAAAAAAAAATTTAACTTCAAAGGGAAAATTTTATAATTGATAAAAGAGAAAATAATTCCCCTGTTTTTTGGAAAACAGAGAAATAAAAGAGGTATATTGAAATCTATTAAAATCAAAATTTTGATAAACTGCCAGAATGTTTGTAAATATTGTAAAAAAAATGTGTAATGAACGATATTCATTTCAATAAAGTATAATATTTTTTTGAATTTTGAAAAAAACATTGAAATCCAATGAAAAAATTCTTGGAATTGAAAACAAGAGGATCTTTTTTGGAAAACGGAGAAATAAAAGAGGCATATTGAAATCTATTAAAATCAAAATTTTAATAAACCGCCGCAGAATATTTATGAATATTGTAAAAATGATGAAAAGCTTCCTCTCATTTGTAATGAACGATATTCATTTCAATAAAGTACATTTTGAAATTTTGAAAAAAAAACAATAAAATTCAATCAAAAAATTCTTAGAATTGAAAACAAGAGGAATCCACCATCTTTTTTGGAAAACAGAGAAATAAAAGAATCATATTGAAATTCTGAAACGCGAAATTCCACTTTCATAAATACAAAAGAGCAATAACAAACGCCAGCTCATAATTTCATTTCGTTATTTCAAAATTTTCCCCGAAAATAAATAATCTCGCGAACTAACAACCAACAGCATTCGTTATTCCTTCCTGCACAATGCAAATCATTCGGCCAGAATACACATCCGAACTTTTCTCCATCCTCTCGCTCCGTGCATATCAACTCAAGAATACAGACCAAAAACGCGCCATTAAAAACACTAACAATCGCGAAAGAGCCCAAGACGAATCCGGAAGCTCTCTAGCCTTCCATCTTCCCTCTCACACACGCACGCACAGAGACACATCCATCCCGGGGTAGAGGAGTCGGCTGTCCTGAAATGAGGTCGGCATAATTGCAGTGAGAGAGAGCGAGAGAGAGAGAGTGTCCCAGTCATACCGGAAGGAAAGCCCGACGACGACGGGGATATGGAGTCCCCGTGCCATCCATTGTCTCCACGCAGACTCGACCCGGCGCTGATTAAATACTTGACACATCTCTCTCTCTCTCTCTCTCTCTCTCTCTCTCTCTCTCTCTCTCTTTCTCTCTCTCTCTTTCTCTCTCTCTCGGACCGCGCGCCGACACATAACTTTGTTCGAATCGTAATTACGCGCGCGGAATGGCCTTCGACGCCGCGGACGACGAGCTAATAGTTCGCGACTTTTCGGCCGGGGTGCGTATTAGGCGCTCTGAAATGAGGTCCGGGCTATTGGGATTCGTTGGATTTTTTCGTTTTGGTCGGTCACAGTTAACGAATAGAAAGAGCTTGTAAGATGAAACTGCAGCATTTTGTTTTATACAGACCGCTGAAAGAATTTCCGGTATATTCTTTTCATTTTAAATTTTAAAAAGAATAGTATTTCAAAAACGTTAAAATGATATTCTTTTTCGAAACGAAAAAAAAAACATTCAATTGAGGAGATCGATTTTCAGTTATATACGGGAAAAAGTTATAAAAAGAGATGATTGAAATCGGACATTTGATCAATTTCTCTATTGGTGTTCTCTTAACAATCAATTGTAACTACAATTTTTCAAGTATTGCAAAACAATTCGTTTGCACATATTTTCCACAATGCAGTTTCCAAAATAAATCTCTTATAATGATATTCATTATCTCTACATTCCAACAACAACCTCAGCACTATAATATTCTAATCCCCACTCATTAAAATTCACCACGCTATACCCATAACACCAGCATCCCAGCATTAAATTCTTCAGCCGGCCCCTCCACCCTGATTAAACATTTTAAATCAGGCGAATTACGCGCATCTTCGCCAACTTGCGCGCCGTGCGACGGCAACAAAATCAAACTTTAATGGAAGGCCCCCGGCGGTTAGTTAATCCACTTCGTATTCATAGGCGATATCGCGCCGAATTCGACAGAGAACGCCGGGGATCAAAATTTCACGCGATCTCCCCGAAGTGCGTTTCGCCGCGGCTGCTGCTGCTCGTATATGGGAGTATAGTACACGTGTCGCGCGTGCGCTACCCGGGAAAACTAGTGCAGGCGGGCCGAGAGATCATCGCATTGAATTAGTGGTCAGAGAGAGAGAACCGCGCTGCTGCAGGTACAGGGCGCGATGCTGTTGTTCCGGGATAATGGGAAGTCGGAGAATTAGTTGATTTCTCCGAGTTTTGCTGGTATACGTGTAATATAGGTGATGCGTTTAGTCAGCTTGGATGAATTTAGATTGGATCTGGAATTGCATTACATAAGGGTTATGAGAAAAGCGTAAAAAATTCATATGTTCAAAAATGTTTGTTTAATGAAAATTGTATATAAAAACCATTTGTATTATGTAAACAGAATTATCTCAATATTTGAAAACTTTTTATAACGTTGATGGAATGTTATCATTTATATTTCTACGATATTTATTTAAAAATTTCAACATGTACTTTTACTGTTTGATAAACATTATAATCTTATTTAAATATTTCTGCCACATTGATAAGCTATAATAACATTTAACCTAAATAATTTATTCGGTGCTTTTCGTAAAGTTCGAAATACATTTATTATCTCAACATATCACTAAAAATCATCCTTTCAAATCACTCCTATAAACCTATATGTCCCAATAAATGATAACATAATCGTATCGGTCTACGTCGATATTTATTTTTACTAAAATTATAATAATATCTCTACATGCACGCGTCGGCACGATAAAAACACATCAACAAGCGGGTCCCTCGCTCCTCGCGAAATTTCGACCGCATCACCCCACAGCGGACCGCTTTTTTGGCGCAGTCCCAAAAAGCGCGTAATCAGCCGTGCGACGATAATGTACAGCCCGCGGATCAAGGTCCGTTCGGTCTCTCTCTACTCTCCCCAGGACTAATTTCCTCTCTCCCGCCTCTTCCCCCGAGCCCCGAACGAGTTAATTCGCGCTTCGTAAAAAGCCGAGGAATTCGAGCGCCGCGCATATATCGCCGTACACGCGATCGCGATTAAAACGTCAGTCTCGTGTACGTACGTATAAACGTACGCGCGCGTGTAACAGCCGTCGCTCGTCGTGTAAACGAAGCGAAAGTCGAAAATTTATAGAGCGCGCGCGCGTGAGTACCTACAGGCAAGCGTACATTATATACCAACGTATCGTCGATATTATGAATCGCGAGCGCACGTGAGTGCATACGTTCGGTGTATTCGGGGTATGTCTTTTCGGGGGAGTTGGTTGGTTTAGGTAGCGTCAAATTGAGAAAATTTAATTTAGCCATGAAATTGAAAATTACAAAAATACGCGTGGACTTTTAAATAAATCAGTCATCAGCAATATTATCAAAGAATACCACTGAATGTCTTGAGATACTGTTATAGAAGTTAGGTGGATTATTATTTTTATAATATTTTATTTGAAATTATATATTTTAGTTTTTCGATTGCTAACTTTATTATCGTTCTATTTAATTATTCTGTTTTTTAATTTAACTTTATGCAACATCGCGTATGATATGAATAATTTATATGACCTCTATTGCATCAATATGCATTTATAATCATGCAAAATCAAGAAATTTCCAAATTAATAATTAAAATACTACAGCAAAAGTAAAGCATAAAATAGTTCATGTTAATAAATGTAATAAGTGACATAAATATTACACTGTAACATGAATAATTCAAAATTCAAACTCATATCATATCGCGAGTATAATACATATCTATACGTAAAAGGAATACACTCACTAAAGAATAAATTTCCTTCATTATTCCAGGTATTTTAACGGTTCGAAATATAGACACATCAATCGTGCGGCAATGCAACGGCACGACACATTTCTTCTTCATTAAAGTCCCATCAAAGCCAGCGTTTAAATTTGAAACTCAATCCCCGTGACCCGCTTATTACCGCAACCGCGGCGCTCACGTCGAGTCAATATTAAAGCCCGCTATAGATATGATAAAAATAGAGAGAAAAAAAAGCGTCAACAAGACGAGGCAATTTTTTTTTTCGGTATCCGCTTACATGCGTGTCACGTGGCGGCAGCGGTCGCGAAAATAATAATTTAGTCCCACAGTCCCTGCGGCTGACAGCCCGCACCGCGCGCGCTTATAAAACACCCGCGGGAGCTTATGCGCGCCGTATGGATGCGTATGTGTATGTACGCGATTGGACAAATTGACGCCAATCATAAATAATTGACAGACAATCAGCGCGGGATTTAGATTTTTTCTCGACGCCGCCGCCGCCGCCGCGGCTTCGTTATTGAAATTAATACCGCTTCGCGCGCGAGCTCCAGTCATTTACACGCCGCGGTCTTATGAATATATTTCGAGGGGTGGAATGAATTGCCTGGGAAATGTAGTGTTTTGTATGGTTTCGGTGATGGATTTTGTCAACTGGATACGATAAAGACATAATTAGATGCATGATTATGATGTTATTGTAATTGTTGAATAATTATTTATATTATCATCTTTGTATATAGAGGAAATAAACTTGTTATTATATTTATCTGACTACTTTGGCTTCAGGATGCGAAAAGCTTTATGTCTTCAGAGCCAGTGAGATTTTCGATTATAAGTTTAACATTGCAATGAAAAAGCTGCTGGCAATTTTAATTACCACGTAGATTCCTCAAACTAATGCGTACATTTCTTTAATGCCCAAAAAATTTATAATAAGTTATAATTTGTTACAAATCGTAAGTTAATAATCAGTATAAATTATTTCTAATATATCTTTTCTCAAGGATATAGTTATAAAGTTAAGAGAAATAGAATGTCATCGATATTATTACTCAGAACTATAAATTACATTTTTAACATTTTTGTAATAGTACATAGAAGTTCCTAAATGGAGACAGAAATAAATGAGTCTCAAAACCAATAGTTTCAATGTACTTAAAGTTAATTTTATAAAATTACATTATTATCATGAGAAAATTTTTCGAAATTTGATTTAACCATTGTTAATATTTATTGTATATATTTTTTCAAAAACTTTTAAAAACTAAAAATTATACTCTTCTAAGCTAAAATGTTTTTGGTAGTTACAAATTTTGTCAGAAACTACCTCGCCCCTTGATAAAAATATGACGAAACCTTACGTGATGACAATTATTTCGCCATTACAGCAGCATCACGATCAAATAACCACCTCCGATCCCTAATCTACATACATCCCCGTCCCGTATAAATCATTCCGTCTCCTCATCTCTCTCCCGTTCACCAAAACTCCCCGAAAAGACATACCCGCAGGCATCGCGTATACCCGCGGGGCACGCAGGTCCGCTTTTTTGTCGATTAACTCATCAGCCGGATTTACGGACTAACAAACCGAACGAACGATCTTATACATACACGTGAAACCTCGCACTATACCAACACTATATACGCTCGAGAATCTTCTCTCTCTTTCGCTGAAGCTCTATCGCGCGCAGGGCCATTAACGTTTTACAGCGCGTGGCCCGCCGCCGCGGGCTATAAATGTTTACGCGACAGGTAATAAAGACGCTTAATACTAATGACAGTAATACCGCGCGCGAGCACGCGGAGGAAGAAGAGGAGAAGGTGGAGGAAAATAAAGCGAGAGAATGCGGGGAGCGAAGTCGCGGGGAAAAAGAGAGCCCCGGGTTTTCCGGTGACGCGAGCCCGCGAAAGTAGGTATGTGACCGAGATAGGAAAGTGGAGCTGCGAAGTTTTTATGCGAGATGTTTGTGTATTCGAGCTGGATTAGGCGAGTTTTAGTGTGTGTGCTCGGATGGAAGAGCGAAGAATGTGTGCTTGAAGTTTAAGCTTGAACGTATTTATTAACATTTGTTTGTTTGCCTTGATATATAGTATGGAGAAGGTATATAGACGCGTATAAAGAGCTGAGCAAATGGCTTTAGCGTGATAATTTCAAAGGAGAAGCGCTTATGATGTGAATTGAATGAAGCGACGGCAAAGATCGCTGTTACGGTTCCTGTACCTCAAAGGACTTTGGTTTGATTTTTTGCTGATTAAATACGCACGTTTAACGTTCATTATTTAAATATTATAAAATGAAGCGATTTTCAATTAAAATTTGTAATAATTCGTTAACCAAAGAGGAGTCAATCTGGCGCACAATTCTCTCTTTGAATACATTTTTGAATTCCGTGAATTATATGTATTGCATATTATGTAAAATAAATGCAAAGAGAATCTTTTTTCAATTTCGTATTACTCTTTGTTGTTGCGTTTTGTGTTACGGGATAAAAGTAAACTCAACAAATTTATAACAGAATATACTATTTAATCTAAAAAAAAAAATTATATAAAAATTCACAAAAGCAATTAAACATATTTACAACTTTGGTATAATTTATTTTCAAAAATTTCAAAGTTCCTAATAATTTTTATGGAATTGAAAGATGTTTTATTCGTAAAACTATATATATTTTTTCATATACTATACCATCTAGGATAGTTATATCTTTCACGTTCACCAAATTTCCATCCCTCCACCATACCCATCTTACCCTGATAAAATAACAACTCCCCCTCTCTCTCACACCCTCGACACCTCTCCACCTTTACCTACAAAAAGACTACCGCAGCATCCGCGCCGACGGAAGGGTAAATAAACTCGGGCGCCGACTCTCTCTTGCGGATATGAAACGTAAAACGCTCGGGGCGCTCCAGCAGCGCGTATACACCGGCGCTCGCGATGACAGTTCTGACGAATCGAGCGCGAAATCCTCGCCGCGCGTCAATTATTACGGCGCCTCGGCGATGATTGAATCGTGATCGATTGGCACGCGAGGCGAGAGGCGCGCGCAATCACTCAAAAATCACGCTAGCATCGAAGCGCCAAGCCTCTATCATCGTTTTGTTTTTGCCCCGCGTGGAAAAGCCCTTTTGTCTTGTTCCGCGGGCTTTTTTCACGTAGTTTCTTCTTTGTTTCGTATAGTTGCGGAGGGGAATTTTTTGATTGTCGGATGCGTGTATCCCGATGGAGGAAGAACGGGAAATTGGGACAGGATTTTTGCGCGATGGTGATGTGTAGAAGTGAATTTTTGGAGATTAATGGAATTCATGGGTCTGCGAGTGAGTGTTTTGATTGCCTTGACTGTTTTTTATAATTTAAGAGCTTACAATGGGTTATCATAGATTCAATTTTTTTGTATCATAATTTATAATTAATTATTTGATAATCTTTTTTTTTAATTATTATGCATGTGCAGTAATTCTATTATTACATGATTTTATGCAGACTTATATTGACAGTCGATAATCTGATTTTAAGTAATATAATCTCAATTAACGTCCGGTATACTCTGATATGAAAATATACTATTTATATGTTTGAAATTCATCATGAATTATTTTCCTACTGATTATACGATATCGAAGTATTAATTAAATAATAATAGTATATTGGTCTTTGTATAAAAAAATTCATACTTCTGATGTACTTTAATGAGATGTATCTGATAAATAATTTTCTGTACAGAGAGTATAATGCAAAGAAAGTTAATTGAAACTTTATATTTAAAACGAGTTACTTATAAAACTTTATACACAATTAATGTGACGAATGTAGAGTAATATACTTGCTTTTGGAGAGCAAAACTTTTGACCCAGTTGCAATAATTATACGGAGTCGCAGAAATACTTTTTATTACAGTACAGTTGATAAAAAGACGGCTGATCGTTATGATTTCAAGAAGTTTGCATCTCAAAAAATTAAAGAAAGTTACCACTGCAAGAAAGCTCGAGTTTTTAGTTTTCAATGCTAAATTTTCCTTGCTGCGAGTCCAACTCCGGGGAACTTTATTCTCAGTTTGTTCCAACAGTCCTCAGGAAAGTAACCCACGCACTTTCAGCAAAAAAGTCGCCAACGCTCGAGAAAATTTTAAATTAGAGTATAAACGCATTTATATTATTTATTAATCTGTAAGTAATAGCATGCACCTGTACTTTTATTGTTGGGAGAAAGTTTACTTTTCACGATTTTTAAAGAAAATTTCCTTTATTTTTATGACTCATTTGTTTTTATAAACTATTTACGGTATAATGTATCAATATGTTTAAAAGATTTGTTCTATACGAAATTCCATATCTTTTCCGAATATGTTTTTGTTGTCAATAATAAAATGGAATAATCATTTAATTAATGAAATATGTAATTAAACAATGTAAAAAAGTGATTCTCAAATTACAATTCTATGAAATACATCATATCCTTGTTCATAATAAATATTAACATTTGCATCGCACATCAATGATTCTGAACATATAATTAATTAATTTTAATGAATTTAAAACATCACAACACGAAATTCACATCTACATGAATCCATACGATAGCAACTAACAATACACCGTTAACATACGTTTCCCGCCTCATTACCACCAACAATTTTCCAGAAAAATAACGGACCAGTCCTCCCACGAATCAGCCAGCAGCCCCACGCGCCATCCGCAAACATTTCTTTCTCTCTCCCCAACCCTTCCGACAATATTTACGCTTTTCCCGCAAACACACACGCACGCGCCACTGTTTTCTTACGCCAGAAAACCACTCGTCGCAAAAACTACGCTGCCTGTCAATCGCTCGCGCCGTCGCCAGACAAAAAGCGAGCTTTCGCACTATTTTAAGTGCTTGTTTACCGCGGCTGTGCGCGACGCACTTAGCGCTTTCACCCCTCGTCCCTCCCCAGTCGGATTAATTATTTTCACTTTGAGGAAGTTTTAGGAGGGGGCCGCACGAGGGTTTTTTTTTCGGGGCGCGAGAGCGAGCCGCGGGGTAATTCAGCGCGCGGTAATTAGAAGACGCGGTTAGCCGGCGTTTATACCTTTGAAATATATGGACTTTTCGCAGCTCGTTGCGGCGCGTGAGTGTAGGGGGTGGGGGGAGTATACGAGCGCTCTTGTATTTTTTCTAACGGTATAATTGTTTTGAGACGCGCGAGGGTGAGTTGTTGCGGTGCGTAATGTTGTATTAATTAAACGACTTTTTTGTATACGATACAGTTACATGTAGGGAAAAATTACTTTGTTGAGTCGTTGGTGAAACTTTTATTGTAGTTGGAATTAATGGAGCTGTAGAGGGTTTGCACGGATTTTATGCGACGATATATTGTTCTTGGATTTATTAAAATTAAAAGGTTAAATATATAGTTGTTTCCTCTGATTATTAAATAATATTTACGGTTTAATTGAACTGCTACTTTCTAAATATGAATATGTGAAAAGTTGTGTCACTCGTATAAATAAGAGAAAAAATTGACTAATTCTTTAGTGAATATTCATTTATTAAACAGTGAAAATTTTATTCCACTACTGCAATAAGTAAATATTCACTAAATAATTAATCAATTTTTCCACGTATTTTTGTACTAGTGAACGATTTTTCACATATTCATTTTCAGAGAGTACGAAAATTAGTTTGGTTAATTTCATATAAAAGAATAAATCTTATGGAATAATAATCACATCATAAAATACGTTGGTGAGTAACAACGAACCCTTTTCCTGTAATTACATCTCGCGAGCGTAATAAAATTTGATGCACATCATACACACGATTTTCACCTTAAAATCTCACGTTATTTACATCCCACCCACACGAAACCAGTAAAAAATGTTAAAAATTTCCCTTTTATAATTACCCACTCTGCACCGCGTTTCCCCGAAATTTTCCAAATTCCCCACTTTTACGTCAAAATTAAAAAAAACAAATCCCCTTCCCGCGCCATTTCGCAATATTTAATGAGCTTATTAAACGCGCGCGCACCAACCAAAATAAGACAGACACGCGGGCGCTTTTTGCACCCGCCACAAGGTACATCCACCCCACCGCGAGAGATCACTCGCTCGCTTTCTCAGCCTCGTTAAAACCGCGTAACGATCCGGAGGCGCCCGCTTTGAGCCGGGACTGCAGAGAGACGCAAAGTCGGGCTCAAGAAAATAACCGGCTCCTCCGCCCCCGTCGCTAATTGGAGAACGCACCGCAATTATTAAGCGAAGGCGGAGGCTTGACGAATGAGCCCCGGCGCGGTTGAAGGGAAAAGAGCGCGTGGCGCCTTCTTATGCGCTGACCGATATTCCGGTACATGGTTGAGGCTTTGTTGTCGGTGATTCGTTTGTTTTGATTTTTGAAAAGTCTGGTGAGTAATGATGGCAATAGGGGTAAACGTTTTATTGGCAAGTTTTGGCTAAATTAAGCGGCACCCGGACAGGTTAAAATCAAACATCAAGAAAACGTTTGATATGTCCCGAAAAGCGTAATTTTAAAATATTCATCTATTTTGATCCTCATTTCAAGCCGAGCATTGTTTTATTATTAATTATTCCCTCACTCAGTGAATAATAAATAAATCACCCAATTCCCATTACCTAAACAATATTCACACAAAATCCATTCCAAATTCTCCTCATTCTTCAACCCCCTACATAAAAAAAAATCACGATCGCTCAATTCCGATATATACCTTAATCCTTTCTTCCCCTCGATAACTCGCGCATCCACTCCAGGCGCGCGGGGAGGTCAAAAGTTTAAGCCGCTCGCGCGCCGGCCACGTTTAAAAACACACACACGCGCGCTCCAGCCATTCAGTGCGCGCTCAAGGAGAAGATTCGCTTAATGAGGCGATGCTTCAGCCCTCAGTGCCGGGGATAAAGGCCTCGCGTGCATTTTTTTCTTCTCCACCTCCTCCTCTTCTACCGGTGACCTAAAAACAAACTCTCTCTCTCTCCCCGGCTTCTCAAATCCCATATATACGCGCCTTTTCGAGCCTCTCTTCGCTGCTACCGAAAAGTTATATACGCTAGAGGAGGAGGAGAAGCGCTGTAATAACCGCCTAAGGAGGAAACGAGCCGGTTCTATTTCGGGCGAGATAAAAAGAGGCAAAAAAAAAGATGCGCCCCTAATGTAAACAGAAAAAGGTGGAACTTTTGGTAAACGAAGACGAATCGCACGCTCGTAAAGTATATGCAGAGAGAGAGTAAGTATAGTAAGTATGTATATAGGAGACTCACCAGTCACGTTGATGCGGCGCGATTTTCCCTCCGCCGTCGTCGTCCTGGTCTTCTCGCACACCAACTCTCACACTATACTCGCACGCGTCCCTCGGGTCTCCTACAGCGATATCGTCGCGCACTGCATGCCGCCGCAGCCGCGGGCCCGGGGCTTCGAGGAGTATAGCAGGAGGATTTGCCCTTGAGACGATAAAAGCTCCCGTCCGCTCCACGCGGAGATTAACTCTCGCAGCAGCACTTTTCTTACATACGTATATATATAATACACGTGCGCGCGTTAAACCATGCCTGAGCTTGCGTCCTCTGCTATATAGATACACGTCCTCGGAATGTCTCTGTGTTTCTTTTATTATCTTATATTATTGTGTATAGCTGAGCGCCGGATGGATATGCTGCTGCTGCTGCTTTCCACGACGCAGGCCACGTGGTTGCGCGCTCACGCCGCTCTGCTGGTCTCTCTCTCTCCCCTATACAGCGTAGCGCTCAGGCGCAGAGCTGTGAAAGTTTGTTTCTCTTCGCTCAGGCCCTTCTGAAGTGGCAGTCCGGACCTGAGTGTGTTACATGTACAGAGCCAGGGCAGGATGATCCAAGCCTTACAAGCCCGACCGGACAAATTTTCTTTTCGTTAGTTTTTCTCGTCAACTCTTTCCACCTTTATCCCAATCAATCGGCCACCCTCGAGCTAATAATCATCGACCGACCGCACATAATATCAAAACATCGTACAGGATAATATTGCACCGCACGGATCAGTCGAGCTCCCTCTCCTTTCCGAGAAGAAGAAGAAGAAAAGAGAGAGCACCGCGACACGACGATGTGATCTCGCGGGGGTGGGTGATATTGATATATTCGCCGAAGGGGATGAGAGATAAAGTGAGATTTATATGTATGTATGTATACGGAGGTAATATATAGATACGGAGAAAGGGTGCGGGTGGCAGTGGCGCGCGTCCGCTCGCGAAGTGTTCGCCGAACGCACTGAGGATTCCGACGCGGAGTTCGCCGGTGACGTCGCGCGCGTTCCCGCGGCGGCCGCGCGCCCCCCGGATGGGCATGCGCCATCGCCACGCGAGAGCGCTTACAGCGCGGCGCCGGCACATGGATGTGTATACATCGGAGGGTTGTGCCTGTGGTAGTGGGCTAGAGCTTTCTACCCCGGGAGGGCGGCTGCTGCTGAGCGAGGGGCGAAGGGGTCGAAGGACGAGGGAGTAGAGGTGGTAGCTGGAGGAGGAGGTGGTAGTGGTGGAAGTGAGAGGAGGCGAGGGGATGAGGAAGAAAAGGTAGAGGGTGAGGAGGATGATGGTAATGATGGCTGTGGGGGAAAAAAAGGGCAGTGATGATAGGGGGGTGGCTGATTTTTGAGGAGACGACCGTGGATTTTATTAGAGGGTGGTTGTCGTTCTTGTTTCAAGCGTGGGCTTGGAAAATTTATGGAAATAGTATTTCATAGGCTCAAAGGGAAATCGTCTATTAATATGTGCAAAAACATCGCATTTTATCGATTTAATCGGGTTGTATTTGCGTTCCTTGGGGTCCGAGAATAACAGTTACTGGTGTGTCAGCTGAAATTGAAGCCCATAATTTTTTACATCCCTGTTGCAGGAGTAATAATTTACCTACACTCTTATTATACTTTGAAAGGTATATTATCGGAAAAAGTTTCAATAGTTATTTAAAGCTATTTTCAATATCTATTTATTCTTCAATCAAAAGGGTTTCTCTATATCTTATAAATCGCGAACGATGTTGAATTAAATCAATGTTAAATCTTTTTATGATAAAATTACTTTGGGATTACTATGAGGTAAGGTTTCTTCGAGAGAAAAATAATTTTACTACCGAATTGAGAATAACAGAAGGCAAAAACAATCAACGTTCAAAATTTTCAAGTCATTAAAATGAAATATATATCTGTAATAATTTACATCTTCTTAATATTTAATAGTTTCCAAACCCTTCAATCGCCAACATCACTTCATACCTATACCTTAACAAACTTCTTACACGCACCTACCCGCAATCTCAATCCGCAATCCGTACGTCGCGGAACGAGCCCCCGACGCATTTACCCTCCAACTCTCTCTCCTATCTCCCACGAAAAACGCCTAACGAGGATCGCGCGACCCGTCCGCTCGCCCTCAAAGCTGCAGCCACGTCCTTTTTCCTATTTTCCACCCGCGATCTAGCCTTTCTCCTTCCACCTTCTCCCAGCTTAAATCGGCGAAAGTCGGGACGGCGACGACGGCAGCAGCGGTGGAACGAAATTAAAGGCATCCCGGCGTAAACGGGTGGAGATCGGCGTCGGGCCGCGTAATGAGATTTAAAAGGAGCCGACGCGTGCGTGAGTTGGCGAAAATCTGCTGAGAGAGAGAGAGGATGAGGAGGAGGAGGTGGAATCAAAGGGCTTCCACCGCGAGCGGCGATGAAACTCGTCTCGAGTGTTAATCGTCGCGGGGCTGCTACGGGATCTCGCGGGAGCGAAATTTCTTAACCCGCTAGATGATGGGTATAGTCGCGCACCTGCCGACAGGATTTGGTGAGTTTGGTTGTAGAAAAGTAGTAAGAGGTGATGGAAAATCAAATTGCTGGGGAAGATGTGTTTTGAGACCGGCGCTTTATTTTGGGTAATATATACTTAGATATGGAGAATCGAGGAGAAATTAGATCTTTTGCAGACAGGTGATTGTAAGTAAGTTATGACATGGATTCTAATAAAATTACTCTATACGAAGTTAATTTGATAAATATCTAAGATTTCCGTTCTCGTTGAGTTTCATTGTATTAGTTCGAAGTTATAAATTCTACCTAGACATGCATACACTGAGAAAAAAGTTTTGGAAAAATTACCATACTTCTAGTAAAGCCACCGTAGACTGTAAAAATTTCAAAAATTACCATACTTTACAGTAAATTTTATAATACAGTATAGTAAATTTTCCTATAGTTCTAGTAAAATTTCTGATATA
>UXGD01004216.1:0-17803 GCA_900474315.1 Torymus auratus | reverse complement strand
GTCCTCTATCACGCTATCATGACAGAAATTCCGAAAGTGCGCTCGCTTTCTTGAATCAACAAATGGAAAAACGCTAAAACTCCATTTTTTTCAGCATTTTCTCGGAATAATTACTTGTCTCCAGTGATTCCCGGAAAAACTACGTAACTCCACTTTTTTCAACATTTTCCCGGAATAACAACTAATCTCCATTTTTTTGAATAACTATAATTTTCCTATAAGAGAAACAGACATTCCTTATTCTTATAAATTTGTATTAAATAAAGATTACAGATATTTGCTCCTACTAGTTTCTATGAGCGATAGTTCATATTTATCTTGTATAGTCCTATGTTAAAAGGGAGATGGGTTTGAGGAGGCAGCCATATTGCTTTTAGAGGGCGCCATATTGCTGAGCAAAAATCATGATTGGTCGATTCAAATTAGGGCTCCTGCGCGTCGCGCGCTTAGAATTACTAGTTACCGAAAAAACAATATAATTGCCATTGAGACCAGAAAAACCCGCCTAACTCCACTGAAATTATTGTTTATTCCCGGAATAACCGCGTAAGTGAAAGTCGATTTCTAAGACATGAACGACAAAAAATACGTTATTTGGATTACTATTCATAGCCGCAGTGTTGCATTTAATCTCATTTGTCTTGATTATAACACCGATGCGAAACTGCGAAACTAAAAACTCGATTTACTCGAAATAATTAAAAGTGGAGATAAGTCGTTATTCCTGGGAGCCACAGAATTGAACTTGAAATTGATTAAATTGGCTATGGGTGCGCTAAAAAAGTTAAAATAAATAAAATAAACTTTATCACTAAAAAATGAATTGATGAAAAGTTTGGGAAAAGTTTTGGAAATGTTCTATATCACGAATTGAGAAGTTTGGCATTTTTCCAAACTTAAGCCAAACAAACCTTTTCACAAACATCTCTCCCAAACGCAAGTTTTTTTATACGTGCGGGATCAAAATGATACTAATGAATGTTAATGGTTATACGCTAACAACGAGTAGTTAACACCCATGCACAAACAGCAATACACTTCGAAAATTATCTCACTGATCCCGCCCAAGTCAAACCGGTAATACTCCTTCCCAAACTCTCTGAGCGCGTGATAACCCAACATCAATCATTATACACGAGCCGAAAAGAAAAAAAGCGCACAAACCGCACGAACAATACCCCGCTACACAGTTCACAACACTTCCTCGCTACATATACCGCGCAACAACGCTGTGGGAAAAAAGGCCAACTCCCCCCTACACCCTCTCTAAATTCGAATCGAATGCATCCCAATGCCTCACGCGCTCCGCTCAGGTAAAAGTTGCAGCCGCGGCACGTGCCGGCACGCGCGAGAGAGCAAAAGTTTTTCTCGTTCCACGTCGGAAAGGCATTGCTGATAAATGGGGCCGGCTCACGCTGCCTATATACACACACTGGGAATCGGATCGCTGCGCGCGTGGGCGTATATATCCACGGCATCACACTCGAGCGCTAAACGTCGAATCATTGTCTCCCGCCGGCGAGGATTCACGCGCGCGCAGGGAGCGATCGTTATTAATTTGCGGTGAGAACACTCAGGGGGGGCGCCTTGATTTTCACACGTGTATACATAGAGCACTCGCGTACCACCTTTTGCCCGGTGTATATATAATCGTCGTAGACGGGCGATATATAAATAACACACCACGATGATTATGGCGCGGCTATGGGCTAGCCACTGACCGCGCGGCCAAATTTGATTACGTTCCCACAGTGCTGGCTGCATGGCGGCTGTAAAAAGAAAGCCGACGCTTAACGTTTCCATTATTTTTGGGGCGCGGGCGGCGTTCGATGAGCACACGCGAGGACGTAAAATTTTAACGCGACGAGCGGCCGTATATAAAACGGAAGGTATATATGAGCGCGCGCATCTGGATGGTAATGCGACGAGCGCGCGCGTGTATGTGTATATATGTGTGATTGTGCCATTTGAGGAATTGGAGAATAAAACACAGGGTTAAGTTGGTTTTATGATATTGAATTCGTGGTGCAGCAATTTTAGGGGTGCGAGTGGAACGTTAATTGTATAGGAAATAGGTACTACTTATTATATAAAAGCATTATAACTATTTTTGTTATATTTTTAATCATTATATGTCTTGTTTAAAATTTTTTTATATAGATCTTATAATGTGATCTGGTAACAATGTAAATTATGAAAATTTAAAGCGCATGGTAACCAAAATAATGGAAAAAACGTATATTACAAAATATTTTTTTCTTACAACATCTATTAATTCGCTCTCCCCAATAACCGTATTTTTCCTTTATCGTCTAACAATAAAACCGAACGAGATATATATAAAGACATCGAAAAAAGCAGCGCGCGGTGGCAGCACACGGAAAAATTAAGAGCCTCTCGCACTGTACGGCGCGGACTCGAAGAACGCCGGGCATTTCCGCACTCCGAGGGATTCCCATTACCGTCGCACCGCCACCACCGCGCGTATCCTCGTGTGCGAGCAGTGTTTTGTTTCGCGCTCATGTACGAGAGAGAGGGAGCACATAAACGGGTACGAAGGGCTAGCCCTCCCGGGGGGATCGCGCGCACATAAAATCCGCGCAGTCTCCCTTCGGCGCCGAGATGTCGCCGGGCTTCCTTCTACAGGGATGCGTGTAATACAAGCTCGCCCGCAAAATCCAAAAGAGTGCGCGCGTGCTTTAGCGCCCCGACGACGACGGTAACCTTTGATCGCTGGATGGAGAGAGAGAGAGCGGCAGATTGCTCGAAGCTCGTCTTTCTGCAGGGCTGACGGACGGCGCGCGCGGAGCTTATTTTTATTATTATCGAGGAAGTGTGAGACCCTCGCGCGATACGGCGATTGCGTATTGTGTGTGGATGGGGGTGAGAGTGGAAGCGTTGAAGTGATCCGTCGTCGGTCAGCGCCGTGGCGGACAATTTGCCGTTCGTATTTCTTGGGCTCGAATTCGCCATTAGTAGATATAGGTCTGTCTCGCTCCTGTTACGGCTTTCGGGGGTGCTTTTAATTGAATGTTTTTAGGGAACGACGACAAATTTACTTTTATTCTTGTATACGTTTAAACAATATTTATCAAAGATTTTGATTTATTTTTTTTTTTAGGAATTATAGAGACGATCAACCCCTTGTTGCCTTACCCCTCTATAACATATTTCCAGTAAATATAAGCAACTAATAACTCAATAGATAATCGGGATAAATATTTAACAAGCGCCTTATATCCCAAGAGCATTACGGGTGCTTGAGCGTTAACAATAGTATCTCTAATACCATCATCCGAATTATCAAATTTTACGACTTTCGCCGCGCGCTTAAGTATCAGCTCAATAAAAAACTCACCCCTCGCGCGCGCTCGCTCTCTCCACCTCAATTTTTACCCGTCGATATATATATATATCCCCTCACGCACTTGCAGCATTAGAGCCCACCACCACCCACACGCACACACAGGTCGTGCGCTAGACGATCGGCCGGCACGATTAGCGCGCGCCGCTTATGACGTTATGACAGAAATCGCCTCCCCTCGTATAATCCGCTCAGATTTTTCTGACTCAGTGCCCGCGTCTCGCGGGCCCGCCTTATGCTCTTCTCTCTCCCTCGTCCCGCGTAATGATTTTGTTTATGACGCGAGTCAAAATTGCGTATACATATATATACGTATAGGCCAGGTGATTGTTTCGTCTACGTACATGTTTGTGTGTATGTGTGTGGGCAGTGTGCGGGCCTAGGAGCGTTTTGTTTGTTGCGTGCTAGCACGCGTATAAGCGACGTTTGATTGCGCCCGGCCGGTAATTGCCCGGGCAATCAATTACCGAGTCAATAAGTGACACTCCACCTACTGGTAATTCGTCATAATTATATCTGTTGGTTGAAAACAAAAAATCTCGACTGTTTTGATGACGAAATGCAGTCGTAATTAGAGTGTCGAGTTAATAAGAAAAATGTGACTACTCGTTTAAGAGTGATCGGGGGATTTTAAGTGTTTTTGTTCCAGTACTCCATAGTAACGTGGATAAGTATTTTCTAAAAAATATGCAATTTTTTATTAATCGAAATAATCAAGTTTTTCAATTTGTATCTTTACATTTATTTGCAGAGTAGCATTGATCGACCTCTGCATATATAATACGCACCGAACAAAGAAACTCAATTTTATTACATTGCATGGTCGCTTCCCCTTTAACTTATCTCGCAAAAAGCAACTTATCAGCGAGTCGATGGTTTACTCAACAAAACGGGTACAATTTCGCTATCAGTTGTTCACCTAAATTTCCGTCCGAACCTCGTTCCCCCCTTATAACACTTATACGTGTCGCAAAAACACATCCTTCGCGAATGGGGTCACGCGCGCACGCAACGTGAAAGAGAACAATCATGCACAACAAAACGCGACAAAAAACTCGCGCACACATAATATACATCGAGCAACATGCATTCGCCCGAAAAACTATAACGAATCCGCGACGCGGTAATAAACTGGCCGCGCGCTGAAGACAAAATCCGCGCGGGCGCTAAATAAATCGAGCCCGTGAGTATAAGTCGCCGTTTCGCAATATCGCGAGCGAATCAGCGCAGGTATGTTGTTGATGCTGCGTATGTTCATCCGCGTCACGAAAAATTTCACGTACCTATACCTACCTACACACATACGAACGTCATGAGTCACATCATCCCGTTAGCTGCTGCTGCGATCGCGCGCGCGTCCGGAAAGCGCCGGCGTGACTTTAAAGAGCGCATCGCGCCGATGATTCATAAACGGCCGCGCGCGAGTGTAGCGCATTAAATGCGCTCGATAATTCGAGGAAACAAACACGTAGGAGATTTATTCGTGCGTGATGGCGATGCAACAGGCGTCGCGTCGTTTGCGAAAGGAGCCAAAATCCGCTTGTTCCTCTCGGAGCGCGCGCATCTCGCTCTTTGTTCGCGTGGGCGCGTCCAAGGAAACTATAATTTTCGCAAAAACCGAGCGGCGGGAGTATAGCCAGCGGCCCGTGAAATTTATACGCGCGAAAAAATAAATTAGAGGCAAGGAGGGAGAAGAAGACGATTTGGCGCAACGATCTCTCTTTCCTATCTCTCTCGATCCAATTTATTTGTTGGTAAAAAAAACGGCCCAACGATCGTCCGGATCTCCTCTGTATACATATATACGTGTGTATATAGGTGAGGCAGAATTGCGGAATGCTACAGCGTCAGAGAGAGACCAGAGAGTTGGTCTTTATGAGTCATCGCCGTGTTGTGTATATCCCTTCTCTCTGTCTCTCGCGGTGGGCGAAAAAAAAATTTCAGGTCCCAGGAAACCGAGAGAGAGAGAAAGAGAGGGAGAAGGGGACGCAGAGGCGATCGGTCGGAACAGCCGCGAGACGCGCGACCGCAAGAAAGAAGTGGACGGTCGCGTTTTTCGCGATTGTTAAGCGGTTCGATTCAAAAGATCTAATCTCACGCTGCAGCGGAACGGCGGTGACGAGGACGCGGCTAATTATTTATTTGAGGGCGCGCGCGCAGAAAAAGACCGGACGATGTAGCAATATGCGTTTGTTCAAGGTTAAAACGTGCGATTTTCGATGTCTGACATAATATGTATATGGTATACTCTGCACTTGTATAGTATATTTGTATTGTCGTTAGTTTATTGGTATTTTTTTTTTTTTTTTTTTTCATTAAATTACAAAAAGACAATTCTTCGTATCGGAGTGTCTAATGCTTAAAAGTATCAAGTCACATTGAGAGTAATGGCACAGGTATAAGGCAATAAACTAATGGGAGATTTGGCGAATTTGATAGGAAAAACTATTGAGTAAATTATCAATAATTTTTTGTAAGAAATGGTAGCCTTTTTGTCGTCATTTTATAACTATTCAATTTTAGCCTTTAAACAGTAAAAAAAATCTTGATTTTTAACAAAATATCTCTATAAGTTTTAGATGATAACTATTGTATAGATATATACCATGCAAAGTTTACAGAAAATTATTTTTTATACACATTTAACAAATATGTGCGTGTTTTTAAATGAAGTACAAGAATTCTTTCAAGTATGGCCACGTGTCTCCTGTCCAAAATCACCACGTGCACATCAAAACCCAATTAAATAACGGTAAAATCCATAATGGCTTTCCACGTGGCGCAACTTTCCCTCATTAGCCTTTTCATATCTTCGAATTCTCGTCGGTTGACTCAACCAGTTCGCCGTTGGCACCATAAAACCCGCATAATCGCTGCCTAATGAAGGAAGCGATCGCAAGACGCGCCCCGTGTAAATACACGCGCGTGCACTAAACACGTGCGCGTAAGTTCACTCATGCGTAATATAACCGAACGCGCGAGCGCTCATATATGCGGGGGTCAAAATCGGCCGATCGATCTATGCTAATGAAAATCATTAAGGCGTATCCCTCCCCCCACGAGTGAGAATCGTAATCGGATGCGGATCTACAACTTATACCGATCGAAAGTGCGTATATATACCCGTGTGCTCGCACAGGTGGTCATCGCGTGCGCGCGAAGCTTACGATGATCCTTCTCTCCGTCCGCCGTGTGACGTCACCCCGTACTCACCACCACCCCTGTGCGAGCGCAAAAACGCGCACGGACTTGCGTGCGCAATTTTTAAAACGATTCTCGTCTGCGTCGAGCCTCTCGTTTTGCGTGTAATCTGCATGCAAGTGTGTTAGGGGAGCGTTCCGATCGTAAAAAGCTTTATTTCGCGCTCACTTTTTTTTTCGCTTGAATAATAGATTAACGAACGCGGTGCCTAATTATTTACACGCTTTGTCCATTAGTGAGTATAGACTATACTGTTTTTTTTCTTCTTTTTTTTTGTACGTTCGATTCGAAAACGGTAATTAGTAAATTACATTGTAAAGTTTCGCTTTGTAAATGACTTTTTAAATCCTGCTGTTTTTTTTTAAACTTTGTTAAAATATTCGATTCAATCAGGATAAAATCCGATTGTTCGGTTTCAGTGAAAATAAAAAATAAAAAGTTTACAAAGCGTGCCCGATAAATATATCTATATATATGCTTGATACTCAACAATAGCGAGTCCACGATTTCGCAGAGAGTGTAATCAACTAGAAAATCTATTCAGAAAATAACGTTTTTCGTCGAAAGCCAACCTTTCCCCCAAGAGTGACAAAGCTTAACCGATTACCTATCCGCCAATACACATACACACGTCCGTAAAAATTTTTCAACACTCTCCACTCGTAAACCCCAAAATGACTCCATAAAAAAGCGCCACTTCACGTGACAAATGCTGCGCGCGTCGCTCATTTTTGTCAATCTACTCGCGCACGCGATACACATCGGGCCGGCCGTCAATTTCGCGCGACAAAAAGAGAATGTTAAAAAGCTCACTCGCTCGCGGGAGCTGATTAATCAAACGAACGTTGAAATTGTAAGGGGGAGAGAAACGGTGCCCAGGTAATGCACTCTGCCACGCCAAAGAGCGAATCATGCTCGAAATAATAAATCTAGTAAACGTCGAAAAAAAAGAACAGAGAGGTAAAAAGAACACGAGAATCGTCGGGGGCGCATTAATGTAAATTCGTGTGAGCGGAGTCGAGTATGAGAGGAGAGGGAGAGAGAGAGAGACGCCTAATCGGCACGGTGGCGGCGGCCTCGCGTACACCTGCGCGACCATATGGTGTTTCTTTTTTGCTCTCTCGCTTTCGCCGCTCCCCTCACGTGTGTGTGCGCGCACCGTCGCACCCCACGTATATACACGCGTATAGGTAGGCACAGGCGTATAAATATAATGCACGGCCGCGGTGGGGGAGGCGACCCCCACGCTCTTGCGCGCGCGCATACACGAGGGGGACGCACGCCGGACGCGGTCTCACAGTTTGATGTAATATTTCGCTCGAGTTGAGTGATATTCTGGAAAAACTATATAGTGGATCCTTATCTTTTTACGTTTTTTTCAAGGTTCTATATTGATTATTGGGGGCTGGATACGGTATGAAATATGTCTTCTTTATTTGGAATGCAACAGTTTGTACAGGAATCAGGCAGCGATTATATAGGCACAAGGATCCGCTGTAAGATCAGAAAATGCAAAAAAAATAATAATAATAATGAATTAAAGACATGGCAATGAAAAGAAAAGTATTTTAACATTGCTATAGAACATTGGTACTAGTGTCAATGTTTACTAAGTATTAAACTTTTATCCACAAATAATAGTACTTACCTTTGTTAACAATATTCATTTCTGTAAAAGATTTATTCAATATATAAGTGTATTAGTACCACGTTTTTATTATCGACACAGACACACACACACACTCAAAACACCAAAAAAAAACCATCACCCCACAGGTGAGTTCTTTCACTTCCTCCGCCTTTCTTTCACTCACACCCCAATCCCGATTGTGTTTCAACCTGCACACACAATGCGCTAGTACACCTAATTCTCTGCCAGTCGGATTATCGAACCATTATTACGTGGATTCGGGGTGTGCTTCGAGCCCACAGGGGGAACGTCCGACACGTGGAAAAAAAACAGCGACGATGGCATATGTTTAATAAGATCGGGTGAGATGTGTACATACACCGTTAAAAGCCGGTGCTTGCCCTCGCCATTCATGCGGGCTAATTAGTCGCGTAAGAGAATATATTTGGGCGGGGGCGCATGTAGCGCTTTATGGGGAGCGGCGCACTTGATTGGTTCGGATAATGGACTTTTTTTTCGTGATGGTGCAGTGATTAAGATAATACTTGAGCTAGTTTGAGTAAATTAGATTAGATTGACCGTGTATAGTCATTTTGTGGAGGGGAAAATAGAGTGCGCGTGAAGTGATGTAGTTTTTCAAGAGTGCCGGTGATTTAGTCGACGACATTTGTGAATTGATTGTGTAACGCTGCTGTTTGTAATAGGAGACGCTGATAATTTACGCGGTAAAGCTTTATTTCAACTGCATTCAAATGAACCGTATACGTTATCCCGCGTATATTAATATGTACCACCTGTACCTTATGAATTATTGAATGTTCTTTTACGTACCATACATTCGAAACTACCTTATTTCAAAGATGCGCAGTATTTTAAGATTCTGGTAAATATATATGGACGGTAGTTATTCACGAAGTAGCTTCTATGAATACATAGACGAGGGAGAATAAATCTTGACCAGTACGTATTACAAACATTTATAGAAACTAGAAAATAAGGGGTGCGACGGACAGTTCGAAAATTTCTTTTTTTTTCTTTTAATAAATATTATATTATGTGCAATAATGCGTATAAATAATAAAATAATGTATAGATAAATCAACTATACATTTTCTAATCAATACATTAGTTTATAGATTCTGAATCTCAAAAAACATTTATAAGCTTACGAGGTCCATGCAAATGAGATCCAACATTTTCAAACTTTTACTAAAAAAAAGCTCGAAAAAATACAAGCGACAAATGCTTCATGTAAAAAATTGCAATTACATATGCGTAAAAAAATCATTTTCACTAACATGCATTTTATAACGCCAAATAGAGAAAACAAAAAATTGCAGCGCTGACGAAACTTGTATTCGGTCCACAACGTCCGTTAAACAGTACTCGCTTAAAAATAATTCAAAACAACCGTTCCAATTTTAATACGCATATAAAAAGATCCTCTCAGCAGATTAAAAATTACAAAAAAAGACACCTGTATATTCCCGTCGAAAGAAATTATCTCGAAAGATGAAAACCCTAATAAAAGCCCAAACGATTTCTAGGTAGAGCATGCGACGAACAAAGCTCATTTTACGTGAAATTGATTACCGAGAAGCGCAGCCGCACGTGTATGGAGCGATAAAGATGAATCAATGGTTGTGCACGCACGATCGCGGACTATACGCACGAGACAAAATTTTCGCGCGAGTAATTCGCGGAAGAGCTGCAGCATTATGCGCGTGCATCCTTCTTCTCCTGCCTCTTTATCCCTGAAAGCAACCTCATGCTCTTCCTTATCCCGGCGCGTGGCCGTTCAACGGTTTATATATTATCGTATTCTCGCGTGCGTGTGTGGGTTTAGCTCTTCGCTGTGTCGTAAGTTAGGTGCTCTCTCTCTCTCTCGGTGACCGTTCGATGTTTCTGTATAGGTACACGCGGAGCTTTTTCGCGCGTCGCTCGAGATGAATTTGGATTTCGCTCACGGTAATGGTGTCACCGGCTGATGTAGGATGTAAGAGTTCGGGGAAAATAACGTATGTTGATTTGATTTAAGCGTCTGGCCGAGAGTATGCCGGATTCCTTTCGAAATGTCGGTTTCATTGTTGCGCGGATAATTTGAAAAATCCTGATTTCAACGGATCTTTCCTTTGTTGTTGATCAATCTGACACCGTAAATTAAATGAATAATCAAACAAAATAATCATTCAGTGCATAAATGGAAAATTGTTTACATCCTTTTAAAGTTGAAGTTACATAATTAGTAGTAAAGTTGTAACTTGCGGTTTTGCTCGTTAATAATTAACTTGGCGAGGTTTATAAACAGTTTCTTTGCTTTTCACACGACGACAGGGATTAATATGACTAATTTCAATTAAAGCTCTTATCGTGTCTCTCGTCGCTGCAGCATTATGATTTTCTAGTAATCATAACAAAAGCTTTTCCTCGAAATAATTAATCCCATTCGAGCGCGAAAGACCGCGCGTCCATTTAATTTACGACAGCCGTACACACACCATATAGATATAAGATTGAAAAAGGAAAGAAAGTACAAACATTAATTTCGGGCAGAGAGAGAGAAAGAGAGAGAGAGAGAGAGAGCACAGTGGTGCCCAGTGTGTCTCCGCGCATTAAACTTTTTAATCTCTCATAATCTCTCTCTATCCTGCAGCCTGCCCCGCGCGCGTGCGCTTACGTTATGATTTAACCGCAGCGCTAACGAAAGGTCTTTACATTAAGAGTTACGACGTAATAAAATTCAAATAAGCCGAGATAAAAAGTTACTCGGAAGAGCGCAAACGAAGCAACTCGAAGAAAAGAAAAATTATATATAAAAAAAAAACAGAAGAAGAAACACTGTGGAGAGAAAGAAGAAGAGGGAGACGAAGGGACAGGTCGTAGATGACGCGAGGAGCACATCAGTCCGGGGAGGTAGAGATAAAAATACACATATGCGTTGTAAAAAGCCGCGTTATCGCTGCGCTCGCGCGCGTAGATCGGTAGGTATAGGAGGTGTTTTCGAGGGCTCCTCGCTTCCACTGTGTATATCTATATGTATGTGTACGTGCGTGAGCTGCTGATCGTTGACCCCTCGATAAATAACGCGCGCGCGCGCGGGAGAGAAGAAGAGAGGGAGGCGGAGAGGAGAGGGAGAGAGAAGAGGAGGAGAGGACTCCCCAGGTATATCTTTTGAGAGATCAGGTTGAGATAATGAGAGGCAGGGACTGACCCGCAGGTGTGGGATGGGGATCGACGCTACCGGGCTACGCGCGAAGCCCATTGGCGTAAGCACCACGAAAGTTTCAACGGCTACGTGAGAGAGAGAGAGAGAAGGATGAAGCGCGTTCTCATCTCCATTTCGCTGCAACGCAGTTTCGATTTCCTCGGTTCTCGGCGCGGTTAATGCGTTTGGGGGAGAATTGCTTTTTTTTTCATTTTGGGGGTTTGAGAGGATGAATTGATTTTTTTTTCTCAACTGAAAACTTTTTTTTAATTAAATTACTTTTCGATATACTATAATTTAATAATTATCTAGAGCCTTATGTAGTTAAAAAAACTTAACTCATGGAGTAACACAGTGGTTGCTTTGTTATAATAATTTTAGAAAAATTTTATAAAGTTCCATATTAGGTCGATTGTTCATTTTACAAAATTGATATAATATAATTCTTGAAGCTGATATAATATAATCTTAAGCTGATATAATAATTCTTGAAATTGATATAATATAATTCTTGAATAATTCTTGAAGCTGCAGATAAAAGGCGCTACCTATATAAAATAAATGCTATTTTATGAAATAGAAAACTCATTTCTATTATTATATTTATTTTGCACGATAATGTTCGGCAGATGTGAGAAAGTCAGAAATTTCCGATGCAATAGTGAGAAAAAGCATCGAAGTCATAGATTAGAGCCGCATAAAAATCCTTAAAGTATAAAAAGAGATTCAAAGAGTTTTACTACCACCGCTACACCTTTTTCCGCGTGAGCCCCCGAAGTCTTTTCTTCCCTCATTCTCTCTCACTCGCGCGCGCTCACATATAGCAGAAAGAAAGACCGGCGCACGCAGAGGAGAAAAGAGGGGAAAAGCTATTGGGGGCCCCCATATACGGACGAAGACTGCTACCGACTGTGCTACTATACGCTTCTTCTTCTCTCTCTCTCTCTTTTTCTCTGCCTCTCTCAATATAATGGCGAGCCGCACGTTTTATAGGTGCACCAGTCGCTATACCGGTGTGCGTATAGCTCGGAAAAAGAAGAAACCGGCGGCAGCGGCGACGAGGAAGAGAAGCGGGAGACAGGGAGGAAGAGAGAGAGAGAGAGGGAAGGAGGGAGACAAAAGAGAAAAAGAGCCAATATGAGGGGATAGAAGCGAGGATTTTAGCCAAGACGAAATTACATTCCGACATATCCCGGCACACTTGTCCACCGCGGAAACAACGGTATACGTTTTCTCTCCCCTCAGCAAGAATGCAACTAACGAGGATTCCCTTCCTACAGCGGAAGAGACAGCACGCGCGCACGGAGGAGCAATTAGCTTCGCGCACGCGAGCATTCGCGCGACCGACCGCGTGCGGAAAATTTATATCTCCTAAAGAGAAAACGCCGATGCTCCGCTTGGAAAACGCGGAAATTTATCCCCGGGACTTTAATCCCGAAAAGCACATATGCGCGCCCGCGTCTCCGACTTGCACGTGACGTCACGATTTATTGCCTTTTCGCGAACGCGCATTGTGTTATATTACTTTTCGGTGCTGGTCGAGTTCTGGGCGGACGTGGGCCTGGCGTTCGGCGTACAAAGAAAATGTGGCAATGTTTACAGAGTGTAATTTAAGACGCGGCTGCTGGAAGATTTAGCCTTGTCGCCTGATGTATGGCTTTGCACGAATGGCGTGTGTGAGCATGACGCGTAAACGTTGTAAGTGCCGAGTTTTGGAAAGATTAAATGTAAAAGCGGTAGGTAGGTATGATACAGTCGATTGTATTAATAAAGAATATTGATCTATCGATCACATATATTCTTGTAAAACTGTCTTTTACTGAATTTATTTTTGGATGTTTAATCTCTAATCAATGATATATAGTTCGAATTCCAATTTTTGACTTTAGTATAACCACAATGTTAAGTATCGTTGTTTTTTTTATAACATTCTTAAAATATGATTTTATTCTTTTAGATATCAAAATTGCATAACTAATATGAGGAGTAACTAACCCGCGAATAAATAACGAACTCATCCTGGTGGAAATCGAAAACATTTTATAACTAATATCTGACTATTTATATTGGAAACTTGCTAGAAAAAGGGAAATTCTCTTATCCAGTTTCTAGCTCCCGGTGAAACGTTTTTTTAAGAGATTGAAAAATAAAATGAGTTTTTCGAAGACAAGATTGTTCTTGTGTATTTTAAAGGTATTAAACTGATCAATTTCTTTAGTCTTGAAATGGCTATAATAGAACGCTTGCTATTATGACAAGGAGTGAGAGGGGCAGAATCAGATGGAAAAAGTTTTGCCAAATTATTCATAGAACGAGTACAACTAACGATTTGATTGGTCTGTAAGAAATAGACGCGAAAATTCACTACTTTCTGTTTAAATTTTAAACTAAATAATTAAATCAAATTAGAATAAAAAGATTCATAATTTTTTCATGCTTTAAAAAATTATCTGATTATACTATCATTTAAACTAATTAAAATGAAATCGTGAAAGTAAGTCCTCAATGTGTCATTGTCATATAAAAAAATCCGGATACCCATTTCAATGTATAAATAGCGCGGTCGATCCTCAGGCTTCTTCTATACTTCAAAAAAATGGGTTATTTGATTACCTACAAGGTAAGAGGGGTCGGAAGATAGCGTCAGGAAATATACTATATTTCTTATGTATGCATTTACATATGAGGTATAACGTATAATGTCACTAGATAGAAGGAAAAATAGCACAAATTATACTTCATAATAATAGTTTTTGTGTTTTTTATCTGTAATTTTTATTCTTTAATAACGTACAGAGTTGGAAAACTATAATTTTATTATTCAATTAAATACATTTTTCAAGCATACAGATACAGACATAGACTGGTATTTAAACTTGATAGTATGAATTAGTCACATATCTTGAATTTTTTTTGTTAAAAGATAAGTAGATGTTCGGTAATACATGACATATTAGTAATATAAAACCTTACTTCTATCAAAGTTGTGATAAGTATATTACATTAGATGTGCGACTTAATTATTATTTTACTATGTAGTATTTTTGTATTTTATTTAGTATTTTACTGAAGTAACATAGTTTTGTTTTTAATATTATATAAATCTTTTTATAGCATTTTTAATCGTCTAATGTTATTATTTCTACATGATTTTTTTCTGATTTGTCTCTGCTTTTTCTTTGCAAGTTTGGAGAATCAGTTGCACTTTCTTGTCGCCGGGATATTTCAAACACAGTGACACTGTCTGAAGTTAAGAAATTTGTGGATTCAGCTGTATTATGTGGTCCAGTAAATCTCTCAGAATCGCTAACCCCATCAATTCCATGTTTTACGTGACTTGTTTGCGGGATTATTTCTAAATGGGAATGTTGTTTCAATTGTGTAAGAACGGATAATGCGTTGGCATTGTTGGGATCCCGTAAAGGGTTTATGGAAATTTGTGCAGTAGAAGATCTTGATTCAATGGACTTTGAGAAATCCTGGTTTAGTTTAGAATACTGGGATATTGTTGATGGTATTGCATTTACAGTAACAGCTGTCAAATCCCGAGACAAAAAATGCGTATCTCCGGTATTTAAAAGTTTTGGATAGCTTGTATGTAAAGTTGGCCTATCAATCTTTGGATTTTTTATTGTATTAGTAATACTAGTGGTATTTATAGCATGATAAGATCGTTGATGATCTTGTTTTGATAGAAGTTTGTGTTGCAAAGATGGTGCCGATTGTACTGCAACCCGAGATGTACTTATCGCCATAGCCGATGGATTTGCCTGACGCAACGATAGGTGATGTAAGTTTAAACTATTACCTAAAGTATTCTTCTTTGATATTAAAGGTATTTGTTTATCTTCTAGTTTTTGAGAAGTTCGTTGAATTTGAGAAACTGGTTTGATCAAGGGCAATTGTTGTGCAGGTGTTATTTGCACTGATTTAGGAAGTTGTAAAGATATTATAGAATGCTCATTCTGCGGATGATTTGAGGAAACTATCTTACTGGACTTTAGCTTTGTTTTAGAAATATTACTAACAACTGGTGTTATAGAAATATCAGGTCGTTCTTTAGCAGTATTGAAATAGGTATTTATGGGATTGAAACTACATGGTTTTTGGGTTTTTGAAATATTAGTAGAATTTTTTTTATTATAACTCATATGTAAACTTGAGATGGCGTTTAAATTATTTTGATATTGGTGAAACATATTTTGATATGTCCCTACGCGATTAAAATAATTTACTGCTGAGTCAATCATATCTGTGTTAAAACCAGGAGTAAGTACGGCAGACAATATACTGGGATTAAGAAATGAGTTCAAACAATAAGGATTACTAGGAGTATTGTTTGAACTACCAGTAATATTACTATTGGGATATTTTGAATTATACTGATTTTGAGCAAGTGATGAGTCTCCAGTTGAAGTTTGAAATAACTTATTGTTCATTCCTGAGGGTCGTCCTCGCGATTTCCCACTCAATGAAACTTTTTGAGATTTACGGTGGGGCAGAGGAAGCAAAGTACGACCAGTCCCTGTAGGATCAAAATTTGCTATCTGGTAAAAACAAATAAATATTATTTTAAGATTAGACTTGTTGCAAAATAAAAACAAGGGAAATATCCAAGATACTTACAAGAGGTACTGTATTTAATGAATTAACAGGAAGTCCCACGATTGGATCTACTGAATTTGAAACGTTCATTTTATTGGCACGATGTTTTTGACGACAATAGTCCTTTGCCAATTCAAAAATGTTTCCTTGCATATCCTGTAAAATGTAAAACCAACAATTAATTATTTTGCATGTAATTGTTACACAGACTTTAACGATATCGATATAGAGGTATATGAATAATAATGTTGAAGGTATATTGACATATATACTGAAGTATATTGACATTTTATATTAGGAGTACAGGAATTGAAAGGAGGTTATAACTTATCTAAACATATGGATAGATATAACTATTTATATTTTGAATCTTAAGTAATAAGTATAAATGACCGTTTAAAGTCAACGTACATTTGTATCCGGAAAGTAGAATGTAAAAAAGTTAATAAATATACCAGCTTCATATATCTCACTCCGAACGTCGCTCGGTAATACAAAAAATCCTTTTTAAACCCTGTTATTAACCTTTTACATAATCAAATTACAATATAAAAATAGTTACAATAAATTTTATTTTTATCATTCGAGCTGAATACAAAAGCAATTATATGTTTTTCATGAACTCTGAATACTTGTTGATTATTTAGATATGTAGATAACAAAAATAATACACATTAATAAATACTCTTATTTTATATTAATTTTATGCACCAGTGTCTGAATATCAGAGGATGTCATTCAGATTATTAAATAAGTAATATATATTATATTATGCAAAATTGGCATTATTGCAAATAATGATGTTGATAAAAACAATATTACTGAAAATTATTTAGGAGAAATGAATAAATTATGTATATATTGTGATGCGAAACATTTTCTTTGTGAAATGAATATTGAGAAATGTTTTATTAATTGTTGTCATAATGGAAAAATTTTATTTAATAATGAAGACTTATATCCGGAACAACTAAAAAAACTCATAATAAGTAAAACTAAAGATAGCAAACATTTTATGAATAACATCAGAATATGTAATAATTTGGTGGCATTTGCAAGTTTTGGAGCGAAATTGGTAACATTCCCTACCACAAGCCCGCAAGTTTTTTGTCTTTGCGGATAAACTTATTCTCATTCTTATTCTTTAAATCCAGAAAGTGAAAAACTTCGTACATCCGGGCAACTATGTGTCATATATAACGAATTAGCAAATAACATTAGACTTCAAAATCAAAATAGTAAAAATTGTTTACTATCGTTATTGACTGAAATATATAATTTAATTAGTACTATTAATCCCTATTCAATGGCATATACAATGTAGGATGAGATAGAAAAGAAAGAATATAAACATGCAGAGAAATCTGGATTATTACCGAAAGAAGGTAAAATGTATATGGTTAGAAACAATACTCTTGATAAGAAGAATAATAGTGCTGTAGCATGTCATGAAGTACGTGATATTATTACTCGTGTTTTTCATCAGAAAATTAATATTTTAATTTAAGATGAATAATTATTGAAAAAGAATATTTTTGGGAAAGTTATGGCTTTTATATATATCATTGAGTTTCAAAAACGAGAGTTACTGCATATTCACATCTTGCTTTATTTACAGGATAATGATCGATTATACAATACTGAATTAATTGTTAATTAAAATTATTACTTATGTCGACTATAATTTATATTCACTGATAAGAATTTAGAGAGTGGAATGCGGATAGTGGTGGGGATAAGAGAAAAGAAGGGGGTATGGGTATATAAGGAGGTGTATCGCGGGTTTCATTTCAGTCCC
>UXGD01004215.1:0-17805 GCA_900474315.1 Torymus auratus | reverse complement strand
GACTAACCTAACTTAACCACTGGTGTCGCGTGTACATCGAAGAAGGCACGAGCGATGCGGCGCCGGGATGGGAGAGCTTCGCTTCGGGGCAGGAGCCATGCCAAGTCACGGGATCACACAGCTCCACCTTTTGACATAGAGGTTATACTGTCAAATGTAGCTCCAGTGCCAAACGTTTTTCAGTGTAATGATTGACTTGGTTACTGTCGCACGTCTGCGTAACTCCAATATGATGAAGAATTTCAAGACAAGACAATAATACTTTTCATATTGACTGACAAGACCAAGGCAAGAGAGAAATTTTCAAGAATTTGCAAGACCAAGATAATAATCATAGATATATTGTCTTGCTCTCGTGCAGGCCTAATAATTTGTTCATAAGTGGGGAATACGTTGCTAGTATGAGTAATTTAGAGGAATTTGATAGAATTTCATATTACACATTAATAAACTATTGAATATGTAATTATCGATGTATCTCAGAATAAAAAAAAATTATAATCAATATTCGAAAATCAGTACCAAAAATACAGTTAGATATAGTAAAGACCTATTTCTCGACAATCAATATTTAGAGCTACGAATCTACAGCTCTTGCATGCATGCGTAGCTGGTGCGTATTTGCGTACACGACGTACGATTACCTGACGTACGCATTATTATACGTATATCTGCAGCACGTGAATGTACAAACATGCCCGTACTCCGCAGCTTACATGTAAACTTATTCATGTGTGTATATCTGTATACACTCGAACAAAGCTGACGAAGTTAATGAGCTGTCAATATTCCTGTACATACGTATACTTGCCATGTCTCGCGTGGAATGAAGATTATGCTTATATATACAAAATGTTCATACCTGTCCCTATTCCTATAAACTTTCAATTATAATTATAAACTCGAGATCCTTTTACATCAATTGTACGATAAAACCACATATACTATCCCTACATTCAATGAAACCTACAAGTCGATATTTATTACCAAACCCAATGTAGAAACAAAACGACCCATGCATCCCGACATACCTAACTGCAAGTAATGAAATTTCAGATCCAGCATACACGCACACAGCCCCACACGCAGCTCGACACGGTTAGCGGACGAGCGAGCTGGACAACGGCGGCTTGTCGGCTCGGCCCAATAACTCTCGATGCTGTCGCTCGGCCTGCTCGGCTACAAGTATCGACGTCGATCACGTGCCGCGAGCCGTGCATCATCATCATCATCACCGACGACGACGACGGGCGCGCTGCAGTAACGCCGGCGAGTTCTTTGATTTAATGCCAGCGCCGCCGCCGTCGTTGCCAACGCTGCCGACATCCATGATCTCGATCTCGGTAAGTGCATGCGCACCTTTTTATCGCACTTTTTTTCCAGTATACATGCAGCGAGAGTGCGCGGATCGATCGAACGCACTTTAGGGAGGAGGCGGCTCGTAAACAAACACGGTGCGTGTGAATGATTGCGCGGCTGGCGCTGCGATGACGTATATACGCGGGTGTATATAGTGATGAAGCGGCCGTTTTTGGAAGCGGTACTGCGCTAGTGGACATGGACTGCTGCGTTTGAGTGCGCGAGGAGAGCTGTCGGTAGGTTAGATATTGTTGCTGATAGAGATTTATTGGGAGATATTCGATTAGAGGTAGGGTTGGCATTTGCCGGTGCTTTCTGCGATTGAAACGCGAGTGAAGAGTTGCGATGAGGGCAGTTTCATTTGGCTGATGAAACTAGTTATTTTGAATGTGCATTCTGCTGAATTGAAGGAATCTTATAGGTGAAAAAACGAGAAAAGAAAGAATTTTTTATCGCCGTTCCTTTACCATTACTTACAAGCAAATACACCACTGAGAGTAACTTCTTTCCCTTCCACTTAATAAATCAAACGACCTCTCTAAGCAAATTTTTTCACGTGCTCAAACTGCCAGAGAAAATAACTTAGCGAATCTTGCGGTACCAGCGTGTACTGTAAAAACACCCGAGCTTGCGAGTAGTCGATATTTACTCGGAACTGCTGTGGTATATGTATAGCAACTGAAACTATAAACCTACGAAGGATCAGGCAGTGGCTTAAAATCGACATTCGACTGATTAATTGACGCCACTACTCACGTGGCCCCCGTAACGTCGCGTAATGGCTAACTCGACGTATGGGAATGTTACTCCTCGGGGGTGGAGTGGGAGATGGGACTCGCGCGTGTGCACCTTATATATGCTTTAGCTTTATGACCTCTATGGGCGGTCTTGTATAGGTACTAACGTGCCGCATTTATGGACTGCCGAGCGCGTAACGGGATACAAGATACGGTTCGCGGGCTGCAGTAATAACTTTACAGTAAATTCGAAGACGAAGAACAGATACCCTGCAATTATGGCGGTTACGGTATGTGTCGATCTTAGGGTTTCGAATAAAAAATTATAAATGTGATGCGACGATGTTACGGATAATGTATTGAATGGGTATTTGATAAAAATGAAAAACTTTCTGACTTTTGTTTAAATCAAACCTACTGCTTTGGTAAAATAAGTTTCTTCATATAAATGATGGATAAACCAGTTTGACGAAAACCTGAAAGATGTAAAAATTTCATTATAATCACTATTGATAAATAATCTAAGAGAAATAAAGAACATGTATATATATGCATTATTTAATAGATTACTTAAAATTTCTATATAGTTTTTGTTTAATAAAAAAGTTTTTAAATTACCGGGAAACAATCAGCACCCTATAATTACTTTGAAATTATTTATTGTCCTGTACATTAAGTTTAGCAAAAAGATGCAACTTTCCCCGCAGCTCATAACATCACAATGCGCAACGAGGGTGAATGCAAAGAAAGATATAAGAAACGACGTAATTCAAAAGCAGAACTCTGTGGGTGGGTAGGGAAGAATCCATCTAACTTTGCGCTCTCACCGACGCTACATTAAGCATACGAAATTTAATTAAAACTTTAGGACCAACCCGTTTATGTTATTCTTTTTGTCACGCGCCTGATGTAAATTATAGAATACAATGCGAAATTACCCCAGGGGAAGAAGTGGATTATTGCGAATACATTTGCCAGAAAATGGAAAACAATGGGATATTTCGACAGAATTGTTTTCAATTTTTACCTTCATGTACTTGATTTATCTCACATTGATGCATGTACAACTTGATCCCAATTGATCTGTAATTTCCAAATTTTAAATGTTTTTACGAGGATAATACCCTGAGTACGTTGTTCGAATTGGACAGTACAAAGAGCGATATCTGCCGCTCAATGCGGATTTTCGTTAATGAATCACAAACAAAAGAATATTGTGTAATACCAAAACGAAAAATACAATACGCAATTTACGCAACTTCATTTAAAATAATAATTCGATTATCGATTATGTTCTGAAATGAAAAATATTCGTAAAACCGCACTCTGCTAAAGTGATAGTCAATAATCACCGCTAAAACGCAAAAAAAAAGAAAACAGAATCCTCTACCGTTAATTTTTCCACGAGTGCCGAATTCTCCGCAGGGATGCATTATGCATCACGCTATGGTGGCGGCGACTGCGTAAAGTGCCGCGAGGCTCGTAAAATCCGCGAGCTCGCATCGGAACGCATTAGCGTATCGCACCGGGCAATATAATCGGGGTAATGCATTTGTTGGCACACCACGGACAATTTTTCCTTTCTCTGTCTTTTTCCTTCCTCGTTGGCGGATAAAAAAAGCGGGAAAAATCGAGCTTTAGTGTAGCTGCGCTGTGAAGATAATTGACGATGATGGTCCGGCATTTTAACGATGCGTCTTTTGTGTTCATGAGTAGCATGGAAAATAATAACTTGGCGTTCAATATGCTGCGAGTTAATTGTTCATGCTATTATTAATATCTTTTGTAGGATTTCGGGGGTTGCAATTTTTATTCTGATATGATATATGAAATGGTATTTCAGATTCAATTCTCATTTGTTTAATAAATTTTGTTTGGTTATTATACTTTTATTAAATTGTGAAATTTCTTGAACCTTAATATAAATTTTAAGAATTTGATATTATAAATGTCAAACAAAACTTATGTATTTTCAAGATGAAACTTATTGAACTGAAGCTTTTTAAGCGTATGATTGATTACTGAATTCAGTGGTCAATTTAAATGTATACATACAGAAATAAAGCGGGAGAACGATGAGAGATTTCTCTAGTCTCTGAACAACATATATTTAAACATGAATTATATCCTTGATAATAGCTTTAACGAGAATATAAATGACAAAATTGAAAATGCAAAGTGGGAGATTACTTTCCAGAGGCTTGCTTTATATAAGTCCGCTTAAGCTTAAGTATCTTCGAAACAGATCCACCAATTTTCGGCCGAGGAAGTTTCCTTTCTTAACTCAAATTTAAACAGAAAGCTAAAAAGGTTAAATCTTCAAAAGTGTTCTCTTTTTTGGGTAAATATTCTTCTTTTGATTTTCTGTGTAGTAGGTATGATTAATTTGTGATTTACATTTCTTTACGCAAAAAAATACGTGAATAGAATAAAATTATCTTTACACGCAATAACGCTGAAAATGTAAATTATGAATTTATCCGAAGATCCTGAGCCATTAATACAGCTGAAACTACTAATTGATTGCGCGTAAGTAACTGCTCTTTACAAAAGTTATCCTCAACGCAGCATTCATTAATGCACAACTTTAGGTCCCCGGGGTAAACAATTCATTCTTGGAAATGCATTTCTCTAGCACCAAGTAACTTTTCGCAAAAGAACGAATTTCGAAATATTGCGCGGGAGGACGCATCCAATGAAATAATTTCAATTAGCCGGTCCTATTGCCGGCTCGATGAATGCCAGAAGTCAAACTAAACTGTCGCTTTTGAAAATGACCGACAATGATATACCCCCGTATATAACGTCGGCGTCAGTATTCTCGAGCTACAACACAATGAACTTCTAGAACGAAGCGAGCGCGTGAGCGAAAATTGCGTTTCTCTTTTGTGAAATCAACAAATCGAGAATTCCATACAATTGAGAAAACGCGATATTCGAATGGGTCGTTACAAAACCAAAAATTAATTCGACGAAAATGTGTACGTGACGCGTCACTGGGCTTTCATTTAAAATTGAATACACATTAAAGTACTGTTTATTTATTTGTTTGTGTGAGTTATTGAAAGAACATTTCAACTTTTAGAGGATAGGAATAAATAAAAATTATAATAAATAAACAATATGTGATATAATGTTTTATTAATAAAAAAAACCATAGTTTCAGAAAATATATACAATTTTAAATACAGAAAATGGTCGAAAAGGATTTTATTTGATATTTTTGAAATAGGAAACTTTTATATATCTTGAAACAAACTTTCAATGCATTTAAATTAACCATTTACTCTGTAGCGAAATTGTCTATTCTCTGTTATGAGCGGAAAATTAAAAAAAGGATCACGAAAAGACTATTTTCAAAATACAGATTATCAACGTTTACCGAAATAAGTGAAAAAGATAACAAAAATGCACTTTAAAGAAATACAGTATTATATAAACTCGCTGAAAATCGCACTCACTTCAATGTTTCTTTTCAACCAAAATGATAATATTGAAACATTTTCCAACCGTAAAACTTTACATAATAAATTCTACACGAATTCATCCACAGATTCTCTTCTATCAACCAAAAGAATAAAACTACCACGACACCCTCTTACCCAATATACTCTATTCTTTCAGACATAAAACCCATATCGGATCATACGACTCACCGATCTGATCTCTTTAAATTTTCAAAAACCTTTATGTCCCGCGCCCGCATGACCTCGCCGATCGAAAATTACGCAGCCTTTTCTCGCTCACTGCCAAACTGACTCAGCTCCCCGCGCGCTCGTATTCGTACTCTCTCTCTCTCTCTCGCTCTTTTGCTTTTGCACAGCATAGAAGCAGAGAAATAAGAAGACTCGGGGCGTCATAATGGCGGATGAATTCGGAAAAAGCGACCCACATTGCTCGCCGCCTCGGCTGCCGGCCGTCGTTGGCTGTCGAGCGAGTATCCCCCGAAAAAAGGCAAGAGGAAAAACTAGAAAGGAGAGAAAAAAAGGGAAATGAAAGGGGTGGAAAGAGCGGCGGAAAATCCTCTTACAAAGTGAGCACGCGAGAGGTCGATGAGCGACTTCTTTCTTTTTTTTTTGTTTGATTTTTGACTTTGTGCGCCTGTGTGGTAGAACTGTTTGATGTATGCGTCGATATGCTGTTTAAAAATGGTTCTATTTGCATGTGACCGATTGTGGATTTATAATATATCCATCAAGAATTTCAATAGACCTAATGTGTATCCCCAGGGTTAATAAAATCCATGGATAAATGCATGGCTGACGCATTGTTTCCATTTATAAACTTTTTACCGAGCGTGGAGAAATCTACATTCCATCTATTTAGCGTTTTTATTTGTCCTTTCTTTCTTCAGACTCCGCTCAGCACTGTCGCTATCTTTCATTCGGGATAACTCCCACTTTCTTCCCCCCTATCGCACTCGTTTGTTCGTCCTTTTCCACCCGATGCAAAGTACAAAAGCTTTTATCAAAATTGAAGTTTAAATTTTTCATGTTTATTCGAGAATTCGCTTAAAAGCCAATGCTACATGCAATTGAAAGACACGGCGCCTCGGCAGCAAATTGATTCTGCGCAATGTCATTGTCTCCATTAAATTTCGAAATTATCTCGGGCAAAATGTATATATATATATCGTTTGTATGATTACTTGGCACAGCGCGACAACGAATTTTCGTTAAAAATGTAAAAAGTTTCACGGCAAAGTGGTCTCATGAAGAAAATGGACTCTTTTATTTCATGCGCTAGCTGGTTGCAAAATTGACCTTAAAGTGCGAGCCCGGGATATGAAAAACGAATAAAGTCGGTTAAATTTTGAAATAAAAATTTTTTATATTTTTTTTCAAAGTGCTCGTAAATTCGATAAAAACTTTATGCTTTCCACATAAATATAATGTAATATACCATCATTAAAATTGAGCGTAATAGACAATTTACAAGGATTATATCAATTTATCAGCTATATCGTTTGTAACTTTATGTAGGAAAGTAACGACTGGAGAACATACAAATACGTTTTTTTTTTTTAAACAGTTCAAATTCCTCTCGCCTAGTGCAACGCTCATCAAAAGAAATCCTAATTAGCACTGATTGATATCGAGACCTTTGAATATCACAGGGCTGCCATCACCCATCTCCCCTTGGAACTCTTATACTAAATTCCGCGACTTCGACGACGGCATACTCGACGTCGGGAATTCAACGTCTCGTCTAATACGGCCTTGCCTCGCGTGTTCTCCACGTTCTCTCCTTTCTCTCTCTCGTACGCGTGCACACGCTCGCTTCGAGAAGCTCTTACTCGACCTCATACATTTTTCCAGCAGCCACCGAGGACTGCTCGTGTTCTTCTTTCCCGTTCTCCCTTTCTTTCTTCTCCTTTCTTCACCTTAAGGAGATTCCACGCGGCGGTGGGAAGCGCCTGAAAAACTACTATCCGATGTTATTTAATAGCCCGAGAGAAATTCTTTCTCTCTCTTTCTCGTCGTGCAAGGCTTTATGACGTTTGTGCGGAAGAAAAATTCCCTTTTCGAGGACTTTTTTACGAAGGTACGTACGTAGCGCGCGAGCGAAATCTTCTTTGAGGAGATTTTTAAATTGTCCTTTTTGGAAGTTGATATTTCAGTCTTATGTGGTTTTGCGGCGTAATAAGGAGAACGCGTATAAATATTTTGTAGGGTTCTGTAAAGGAACTTCCGTTACATTTCCATAACACGATTTACAGAGTTAAAATGTATCGTGTCTTTGTATTCCATTATCATTCCAGAGATATGCTTTTATTCAATGGTAATTGACAATACAAAACGTACAATGTAAAAATTGAGTTATTGCATACTTTTCATTATGATTTTATTGTACCAAAATTATATGGTCGTAAATGATTTTATTTCAGCTGAAAATTATGCAGAATGAAAGTAAATTAAATATTTTTTTCATAATGTATAACTATATTTTGTATCAAAAAGTACGAAATTCAGAGAAAATTTAATGTAACATTTTTTACACTCCTTTTTATTGCTTTTCAAAAATATTTGTACATAAAAGTATAAATAAAAAACAATGCGGCAATTCTACATTCATCAAACATTTACGATTCATAATTTTATAAATTACCAAATAAAACAGTTTCGTAATTACAATTGTAATTTTATAACTCTTTTTAAAAATCCGCGAACCATAAGCATTTTGAGTGTGTTTTAACTCGAATAACCTGTTACAGGCAAAATTTACGATACCAAAAGCAACTAACGCAGCGAGAGTACACAAACCCACCTGCTCGGCGGTTTTATGGTGCTCACGCACTAAAAAAGACGCGATAGCACATCCAAATGACATGAAAATTCATCGGGATCCGAAAAACGAGGATAGAATAAAAAATGAAACATTATAACACGAATCGCGCGCGGCCGCGCCAAGTTCCGCGTATATCGTTATTACTTTGTTTCAAATTTATGCGCAAAAATATTAGCAGAAGTGGTGCCCGCTCAGGCGCTGCTGAAATTTTATGAATTATTCACCGATATTTAAACTTTCTTAAGCTACTGAAGTCACTCCCCCCCTTACCCCCACTCGAATTCATCCCACCCGAAAACTTCTCGGAATTCGAGAGCCAGCGAACGTTTCGCGAAAACTTTGGCGGCAAAGAATCGACACGAGGTATACCGCCAGAGGCGGTAAACCACGCGACGCGCGAGCAACCATGTTGCGCTCTACATGCTCGTTCGGGCACGTGTGTGTACGTGAGCTTTGCATTGAGCGTTTTGACGTTTGACTGCGTGTCCGTAAACGTCGGTATGCAGTAGCTTTTGTCAACGTGACAGCATATTGTTTTTAGGTAGTTCTGCGATATTAACGTACAAAGGTGTAGCAAGGGTGTTTGTGAGTTGTAACGATAAAATTTGTATTTGAGAAATACATTTTGAGGTGACGTGATAAATAGTATTCAATTGCGTAGTTACCGTTATTTTACTATTTTTTCACTACTTTTCAGGTTATATTTAACGAATAAATTAGATTTAGTAACGACAAATACGATAGGAAACTGTAATACTTTTGATATCTGATTAATATACGCCACATTTGGTGGAAAAGACTAAATTTTTTCTTCAAATTTTTTAATGAAAACCCTATTTAGGTGAATTAAGATGTACACTTATCCATACAGAAATAGGTAGATAGAGCAGTCAGACATAATAAAATACAATAAATAATAAATTATGTGGTATAAACAAGCATATGACTATTTTACAAGAATTTTTATTGATAGATCATTTAATATTATTATCGTAACTATTGTTACGTACAGGAGGAAGATAAAGTGAATTAAACATAATTAAGCTGTAAAAAATATGCGACAACCCGGACTCAAACTCACGAATCCGGAGTCTGGTGCTCTGACCACTGAGCTAATGTCGCGAGGCTTGCTCGAAGACCTTGAGCTGAGCCTGTGACACTATTCATCACAGCTTTTAGATACTTTAAAATTAATTAATTGAGAAAGTAATTTCGTTACACATTTAGTATCTCGTAAAAAATTTGAATATCCTTACTCTACAGGGATAAAGGCTTGACGTTGAGGTAAAAAGAAGTCATTTTGCGGCAAACATCTTCAAAGTTTTAAAACTACTGGCGCGAGAGTGCTTATCACCGTCCTGAAAAAGTCATAACTTTGTCAATTTTTCCAGATTTTAACTCGTAGCACCTCTTAAAATATTTTAAGACGTCGGACTAGAAGCGAAAAGGAGAAAGTGTACTACGAAATTTTATGCTTACGAGTTGCATATTTAAAAAAAAAGAAGGGAAAAGTAGTTTGGTCTAATTGAGAAAAGACTTTTAGTAGCCGAATAAAGCAGAAATCAACAGTGTACCATTATTTTTACAACAAAACATTACTAAAATATAAGTTTTGAAATTATAATACTATATTACCAGCATTACAAACCCAAACCGCGTATAAGATTCATCAAAACGAGAATATACTTGACGTAAAAAAGCCAAATTCACTTAAAATGCTAAGCTACAAACCCCCTAATCGAAGACGCTCCTTCACCCCGAACAGCAGAAAGCAACGACGCCGAGACGGAGTCAGAGAAGAGCGTAAAAGACGAAACAGCACAGCAGCAGCGGCGGTGGGATTATTGGACACGCGCGCGGGCACAGCGGGAAAATCCCGTGGCAGCGCGCTAAAGACGTCACGTAGCCGGGGCGCGCTGCATGTGCAAGAGCAAGGGACGGGCGACAAGAAAAATCGCCGCTCTTCAGCGGGCGTGACTCGGTCAACTGCAGAGAGGAAATTCGTTTACGCGCGAGCGCGCTCTGGTCAACTTTTCCTCGCGGGGACGTCGAGGGAAGGAAGGAAGAGAGGACGACGAAGCTACTACCCCGGTAATGAAAACAGGCGTCGCGCGGAATACGCGTCTAATTGCATTCCTTTCGCGTTCGCTCTGTCAAACGGCTTATGGAAGTTTTAGCGCGCGCGAGAGAGGGAAGGAGAGTTAGAGGCGCCGATGTCCGGCGGCGTGGGAAAGCTTGTATTGCGACGAGACCCGCGTTGTCGAGGATTTACGGCGGAATGGATTTTACTTTTATTCGATGGTTTTCTTTTTTGGTGTTTTTTAGATAAAGTTGTGGGTGAGAGGATTAATTTTTTTGCACTGCGGTAAGAAAATTTAATTATTTGCCAGTTTGTTGTGTCTTTGGTGCTTATGTTATACAGAAAGATATAGATAAATATATGTGTTAGAAAAAGTATACAAAGTATTAAGTTCAGAGACTTGTTCATACATTTTTTCTATGAATTTATTAATGCATTCTAAAAATCCATATAACCTCTCTACTATATTTAAAGTATATAAAAATTTGAAATTTTGTAAAAGAAATTGATTGGGATATTAAGTAAGAAAGTAATTAAAATTTTTTCCGATACTAAATATAAGAAGGTAGTGTAACCCAAATGTGGATAGACGTTGATTTTTAATCGTATTTTTCACAGCTTTGCTGTATATATTTTGTAACCCGATAAAAATATTTTTTCCCAATATTTTTCTATAAATAACTAATTTACACCCCGTTAGCGTATATCTTAGTTTTAAAAAATTCCTTCGAAGGAAAAGAAGATAAAATTGAAGATAAGAGGGGAAATATTCAATAAAATGAGTAGAAAAGTCAATGTGTCATCGGACTTTCAGTAGTAAAAAAAAAAAAACCTTTTTTTACTTATTTTCTTCTCCATCGTATTATAAGTTTTATGGATCCTTTATGCTCACATCAATTTTATATGCTCTCCATTAATATTTTATCTAGGGCCAGACGGGCAGTCTCGCTTTATATGTACAGGGTCGCTCGTGATTGATCGACGTGTCCAGCCAGTCCAAAGTAAAAAAATATATACTCGTCCAGAATATAAAATATTGCACCTACTTTCATTTATATATTATATACTACACAAATAATACACAACATTTGCATTGTACTATTAATTCAAAAGAACTAGAGAAATCAATACCATCATCAGATACCGTCAATTCGCGACAATCTCGAGTACCACAGTAGCACGTTCCAGCGACAGAAAAAAAAATCTCAACAAAAAGCAAATAAACAATAAACATTCGCAATCGCGCCTCCCGTTACAGGTCGCTAATTGCAATTTTTATCTGGCGCCTCGCATGCCTAGCTAAACTGTCGAGACAGAACAATAAAAGCGGGCGCAGCGAAAAAAAAATAAAGGGAAAAAAGCGTCAGGTGCGTAATTAAATTTTTTCCCTTCCATTCTCCGGGCGCGCAGTTGTCGTCGTCGCCGTCTCGTTTCGCCACGTGCGCGCAAGTGTGTAAACAAAAGCTGCACAACGCGCAATTTCCCGGGGACACCCGCTGAAGACGAGTTGTTCACGACTTTTTCGCACTCGCGCGGCCAGGCTTTAACACTTTCGCCCGCAGACATTCACGCGCGCGAGTGCGAAGCTTAAAAAAGACTGTCGGCGCCGTGATTAGCCCGCGGCTTTACGTCGCACGAGATTTAAAGGGGAGGTAATCAGACGCATAAGGAGATGTGCTCGCGTCTGTCTTTCGCCTCTGACTCTGGTAGTTTTCGTGCAAAGAAGGGTTTGGTTTATTGCCGCGGTAATAGAGCCGTTCAAGTTCTGTCAATAAAGCCAAGTGTACTTTTTTATTGTTTCGTCAGTTGAAGAAGAGAATGCAAATAAAAAATATTTCAGAAAAATGTTAATTGTTGTTTTTACTTCTAGTTCTATTTCTCGAGAATGACCCAATTTCTCAAATTAATTTTACATTCGCTAAATTACTAGGTCGCACAAATTTAACCGAATAAGTAATAAGCACGCGAAAATTGCAATTCACTCGGGAACTATTTTAGAAATTAATATCAAGGGAACATATCAAATTGCATCGCACAGCCTTCCACGCCATTCGGTCCCCTAAAATAATACCGCAACTATGAACTACAGCAGCCTCGGCTTCCAAAAATCGACCTCTTCCACTCCGTCTCCTCCTTCTCTCCCTCCTCGCTCGACGGCATAACTCCCCCTGAAAAAGAAGCAAAATGCTGGCGTGGGAGAAAGAGTATGCAAAGTACCAGGGACGCTGGAATATCAATGCACATATTGTGCATCCTCGTGCGCCGCCTGAAGAGAACTTCCGAACGCCCGCGTTGTCGTTCGCGGCGCGAAATTCCCCCGCCTCTTGCGCTAGGGGAGTGCATGAATTTTGCGACGCTCGAGAGCCGACTCGAGTGTAAGCTTCGCCTTCTGGCACCCGCGAGCAGAAGTGTTATTCATCTTATAGCTGGGAGGCAAGGTTGAAGGTGAATACAGACACACGTGTGGGTATTGTGGATTATACGTGTCGGTGTGGAACCTGAGTGGGAATTTTTTTTTTATAGATATGTATTCTGGAAAAGGTTGGATTTTGTGATTGAGCGTTTAGTTTTTTTAATAACTTTCGGGGATGTACTAGGGTACGTTTCGAAGAGAGCTTTCGTTTACAGGAATATATATGGGTATTTAGTTGCGGATCTTTTTTTGGCGCTTGCGTAAATTGTAAATAAATGGTATCTGAAAGCTCCTCTATCAACAAGTGTGTGTGCATTGAATTTGTAGCGATATAAAAAGCTTTTCAATACTATGGAGTACTTCAATACCATGCTTCAAAGTTATTATTATTATTTTTTATTTAATCTCTTTTACTTTTATGTATAAATATTTATCAAGTTTCGTATTTTGCAATATTTTTACTCCGAAATTTCGCACCCCCCAAAAATATCAAAGTGTACGTACCTAAATGGAAGTAAATAAAAAAAATTTATTTAAGTTTAAAATTGATAGAATTTTTTTCATTTTCAATTTGCCAACTACATGGCTGTTTTTTTCTTTTTTTTCTGTAAATAAAACTCAATATAGACGAGTTTGATCAAATTAATTACGGTCAACTATAATAATAATCTATAATAAAAGCTAAATTTTCCATCGACAGAACAAAAACAAAATCGCCGACAACAAACGATAAATAGAATCCATTACGAATTCAAAGAAGCTATCCAAAGCCCCTTAGAAAAAGACGCGGGCGAGAGCTAAAAGGAGAGAAACAGAGAGAACAACCAACAGGAGTGAGATTAAAGAGAGGCGCCCGGAGAGAATCGCGCTCGGGCAAGCGGCAACGCCTGTGCACGCGGGGGCGTTGGCGAACTACTTTCGCGCGAGAGAGGACCAAGGGGCCGGTTTTAATGAACTTTGCATAATGTTATTCACGAGTCCTTCGCGCGCGTTTCTGCCCCTCTATCCCTGCCGCTGGCATATTAATTTAAACCGCGAAAGCTGCCGCCTCCGAACTTTACGGACGCTCTGCAGCTTTTTAGCTCCTCCCGCGGGGAAGAAAACCCTCGCGCGCGTATAATAATAATAATTCGATTTCGATTTAGGGAAGCCGGCGGCGCGCGTTCTTGACGCAATGAATTCCGATGAATGGGGGTCCGTGAGAATTACGCGCGACGGGAGCTTGCATGAGAAATGCCGAAAATATGGTTTGTAATGGGATGAAGGTAAGGTGCAAAATTGTTGAGTTTGGTAGTTTTTTTTTTTTTTTTGACTCACTCTCTCTCTGTTCGGTGTGAAATCAATCGGATTTATCGCGATTTTGCGTTCGAAGCAGTTTTGTTATTGATTGCTCGCACTGGGCGTTCCGGGCGAACGCGAATATTTTCAGATTGCTATAGACAGCGAAAAATTGATAACAAAAATCAAATCTGCGCACCGATGGTATTTTGCTTTAAAATTATTCAGTATGCGTCGGGTTTTCGATACGAGTAGTTTAGTTTATCGGGCTGGGTTACATCACGTGCTTTTGTTATTTTCAATGTGTTACAATTCACTAAATTGGGATTTTTCTCCCGTTTTTTCTTTTTTTGTTTACTTTTACGTATATGCATTGCCAGTCTATGGGTGTTGTAACAAATTTTTGTCTGGCAATGAAATTTCAACTAACTGCCATCATCGCGTTAAAAATTGTACGTTTGTACTTCGTTGTTATTTTTTTCCACTATTTCATCGGCACGGTGCAATTTTGCGGAAAAAAAATATTTGCGAAACGTAATTTTATCTTGAGAACCATCCTTCATCGCTAACTTGTTGATTAATTACATAAATATTGCACACAACGATACAATGACACATATGACATTTATCAAACTTGTGTGATTACTTTCATTTCCATCCTCGCGTCAGCTTCCGAGGGCTTCAATAGTTACCTCTATGCTTTCAATCAACAATCGCTGTCCAATCGCCCCGCTCCTATAATTCAAAAGACAAATACCCGCCGACAGCACAAGCAATGCGCAGCAGCAGCAGCAGACGAGCAAACCGCGTCAAAATTTCAGCTTTTAACACTGACGTGAATAGGAGCCCTCGGCGCACGCCCAACGCATAGACTGTGCGCAACAATATACCGATAGAATCTCTCTCTCTCTCACCCCATTATCGCATGGTTTACTAAGCGCAAATGCTCGGGCAGACCTGGCGCCCCGTCGAAAATCAAAGGATTAGAATTCATGAACAATTGAACTTCATCATCCTGCGAATAATCAACGGAACTGATATTGCAATTACAAGGGCAACAAAGTTATGTCAAGCGCAGCGGAGCGATCGTTTTGCCGCCATGTTGTAACGATTACACATCTACCTGTGCCCTACTTGCCCTTTGCTTTATGACGTGATTTGCCGGTGTATGTAGAGGGAGCAATTGCCAAGGTGTCTCTTTGTAATTACCGCGAGTCTTGCCGATATATACTGTGAAATTCCTCTTACGCTTTGCGGACCATTGTTATAGTCGAACTACTGACGAGCTCATTTACTCAAACCATGCTGTTTTGACGTTTAAGTTCTTACTGGAATGATACAATATGTGATGATGCAAATAGTATTATTATGAATATTATCTTACTAGCAGAATAATTACACTATTGCGAATCATTTTAATAAAATAACTGAGCTATAATGTCGCACTTAACAGCTTTATTCGATCGAGAACTCTTTAATATATAATTGAAAGTTAATATAAATGAAACGTTTTTCACATTTTGCGAAAACAAAGAAAATTATTTATTATTTGTAAAACAATTTACTGCTCTCAATATACTTTCAACTTTCGACGTTCGAAAGAAAAACTTGTAATTAGTAATAAACCTTTGACCGCTTCAACTTATTAATACTTACTATAACTAGCATAATCTGCTTACACTTTGCGAGCAGCATTACCCAACAACTCCTTAATTCTCTGGCCGGTCGCTTAAACTATCAATTTTCTAAAAGCCACCGACATACCCCGCAGCGCGAGCGGGAAATCCGCATTAAAACGTCGTGAATCCGGCACTAAAATAAACAGCCTCAAAACGATCACCGTGCACTACATCACCGTTTTACTCGCAACAACTCTCACCCGCGGGTCGACGAACCTCTATATGTATACCTGAATACAAGCGCGACAAACACACACACACACACACACAGAGCGCGATATCCACTCGATTGGCCCCGATAAATGCCTAGATATATACCATCGCGACTTACGCGAATAAGTCGCGGCCTTTAAACCGCGCCGCAATTAATTAAATCGAGCGCGCGCGAGCGAGCACGTTTCAATGGAACGTTCCTGCAGTAGTGCGGCACTTCGCGCGCCCGCGCCTCGCTGGACTCTCAATTACGGCGTCCAGCAGGCCGCGGCATTGTCGGAAGTTCGCGCGAGTCTCTCTCTCTCTCTCTCTACTTGAGATGCCCGGCGCGCTCGATCGAGGGCGCCCCCTTTTTCCACCGTAGCTCGTAAATCGGATATAGAGATCGCGTTCGAGCCTTTTTATGCGGTTTGTGAAAAGTCAGTTGTGGGAGGGTTTTATGGGGCTGAAGGGGAGAGGGAGGAATACTTTTGACGGTGGGAAGGGGCTCGGGTAGAATGCTGTATCGCCTGGTCGTTGAAAAGTTTTATTTAGATCGGGAAAAGGTGCTTCTGCGTGATATGGAACGCTGTGGTGTTTGCGGGATTTATGATGAACCGCGAGTGAAGTTTGTTTAACGGCGGTTTTGAAACGCAGTTTCTTTTTTCATCGTTTGGATTATATTTTTCTTTATACGAAGTAAATAGTTGTGCCTATAAGTTAACCCACTAAGTCCTAATCGACCATTTCACAGTCGATTGGTTTTTAGCTTAGAAAATAAAGAAAATTAATGAAAACTAATGAGGAAATAATTGTTTTCTATGTAAAATCGACTGCTCTTTCTAATTTCAGCATCAGATTTTTCAATTTTTCCATGGAAAATTTAATATGGTCACTCAAAAATGAGGAAAATTTTTTTTCTGAAAATCAACTGTGGGCATTTAGTTTAGTTATAAATCGATATAATAAGGTCTAAATAGTCTGCATATATGTATATAGGTAAGTACAAAAGGGGGTATTAATATAGTGAATTGCTGTCGAAATTCGGTCACGGAATTGTCACTTTACTGGAAACAGAAGTGGGAAATGGTCACAAGACGATTCCACTGGATTTCGAATTCCACAATATTGTTTATTTTATTTTTATAATAAATCCTATATGTGAATTTAATTATTTTTTATCCTTATATACTAATATAAATAATATTTTTCGATATTTTAAAACACGTTTAAGCTTATAACGTTTTCCTATTAGAAGTCTATAAGTAAGGTAAAAAACAAGAAAATCAATTTTCTCGTCATTTTAAAGATAACTCTTTCAGCGGTTCATTAAAGTTTTTTTTTAATTCTTGATTTGAACTATAGTGTTTTTAGGTTCAAAATAACATATATAATCGAAAAATTCAATAAAAAAAATTTTGGATTTTTTCAAAATTTTTAGGTGTAAGACCGCCGTAAGGTTTATTCAACAAAATGTATTAATTATTATTATTTACTATTTTTAAATGCGTGCTGAATATTTGTAGCTCATTAAACAATTCTCTCTCAGAATTCTTAGAAAGGGTAGTGGTCAAAATTCCAACTACTAATTGGGAGCTGATCAGATAGTTCCAGGTATGCCCTTTTCGAAAGTTAGGGACGAGTCTACCCTGGTAGAACGCTTGAATATAATATGGCCATAATATGCCGTATTTTGAGTTCATTGGGCAAAAGGATTGATCCATAAATTTCGGAAATATTGGAGGTTAAAATTTTTTTCACTTTTTTTTTTAAATCGTA
>UXGD01004214.1:0-17807 GCA_900474315.1 Torymus auratus | reverse complement strand
TTCAGAAAAACCCCGTGACATGTGTCTCATTATTTGTAATAAAGAAGTACCTCCTGCAGTTTTAGCCAAATCCAGGAGCCGCATCCCTGGTGCTCCCCTTGTGAGTTATTGCCATTGACCTTAAGCATTCAAAATTCCGTCCGAAAAAAGTTTCCTCATCGCGCTAACTTTATCAAATTCAGACACTCGAACGACGAGTTTAAAAATAACCACATTTCCATGACAAAGTCACGTTTTGCGATAATATAGCTGTCATTTTTTTCAGACACAGATATATCGCTTTCTCATTAATATATACATTTCCACACGAAATTCTTCCATTGTTACGCTTCCCTCAAACTATATCTTCGCTCCATACATTCCACCTATACTAGTTTAAAAAGCTCCATCCAACTCCCGATACCTATATATACCCCATAAAAATAAACCATTCAAGCCACTCATTCATCTCTCACCAATGGAATATCTCAACCTGGCAGTCGTACCATCGTGTGTCACTTAGCTTCTTCGTACCTCAGAAACGCTCGCTCGAAAAATGTTCAATTAACCACCACTACTTCTCCTATATATACATACTAAATTTCGCTCTGGTGCGCGCTATGCGTGCCTGTCAAACGATCGATTGCTCGCTCGCGCGCGTCGTCTCGTGACGCCGTTGCTGCTCACTATTCGCCTCGTCCCCCTGGGGGACGACGACGAGTGCCGCGGAACATTGAGCAATCGCGATCGGCCGCCCGTTTCAATGGCTCGACGCCGCGCGCCTGGTGCGAGAGCGCGTTCAATAAACAAGGGTCTTTGAACCGGCCGAACGAGAGAGAGGGAGAGAGAGCGAGCTTTATTTCGCGAGAGTTTTACTTGTAAAGAGAGAGGGGGTGAGCGGATTGGGGGATTAATGGCTGCGTTTTGCCCCGCAAGGTTGAATGGACTATGGTTGAGCTTGTTAGAGGTGTGCGCTGCTGGCTGTTCTTAAACTGCGCCTTTGTATACGGGGATATTGAGCCTTTGCTTTTGTGATGATAAACAATAAAGTTTGAGGTATTTTAAGGAAATTTTTAAGCGAGTTCTATTATATTGGATTTATTTCATTCCGAGATTGTTGTATATCATAGCTGGTGTAATTCAAAATTTTCTCATTGCTTCAAAGGAATAGACGATTCAAAACATAAACGTCTCTAAAATTCCACCTTTCATTTTCCACATTTTTTATTCATCTTTGTATACACAAACAGCCATTTGTCCCCAGCCGCCGCTTTTCCCCTACACTCGCTGTTTTTTTTATCATATTATCTTACATACCTGAGACTTCAATATAAATAAAGTTTCCCAGTCCCCATTCCTTCTCTTCGCTGAAACGTTAAGAAAACCATATCCGCGCCATCATTCAATAACAACAGAATATCACACTCGATCCTTGAAAACGCTTATATATCTCGGCAAAGGCGCCTCTCTCCTCGCGTTTCTTTGATCCTCTAGCTCGGTCCCGCGTGCGCATCTCTCGCTCCCGCGACATATTGATATGACGAAATTTCATCGCTGGGTAGAATAGCCGTGTACAACGCCACGAGCGTTTCCTTTATCGCGGGCAGGTACTACTACTCGTCGTCGTCGTCGACGCAATGCAAACTTTTACTTTGACTTCCGATTGTGCGCGCAGCGTCTTACGAGCTGCCGCCGCTCTTCTCTCTGGCGGGCGCCGAGAGTCTTTAGAGACCCTGCGAAGGAGAAAAGAGAACAAGAAGAAGAAGAAGCAGCTCGGCGAAGGGAAAATGTTTTCCTATTCCAGAAGTAGAGACAGAGGAGAGAGTTTTTCTTCTGCATAGCGCCGCCGCCGCCGCGCCACTTCTCGTTACAGAGGTGACAATGGGACGGGCTAATGCGCCAATTAAGACTCAAAGTTTCCCGTCTCTTTCTCTCTGCTCTCTGCCACTTACATGAATTTTTCAGTCCCCGATTCAGCGGCGGCCGAGAATGAGAGAGAGAGAGAGAAGAGCTCGCGCGCTCCGGAAACTCGCGGAACATTGGATGACAAACGAGATGAAAATTAAAGTTTAAATTAGTTTGGCCTTGGGTCGCTCGCGCTCGCGAGAGTCATTTTCCGTAGGAAAGTGTGTGTAATGTTCCAGCGCGTGCATGGGAGAGCGCGTGTAAAAGGAAGAATTATAGCTAAATTAGAACAAAAGTAACGAGCGACGCGGAAAAAATCCTGACGCCAAGTTTCGCGAGAGAGGCAAAAGAGGGAGAGAGAGAGATCGAAAAGCTACCGGCCTTAATTAAACTACAAAACCATTCTGCTTGAGATGCGAAGGAGAAGAGGGAAGAGGCGCGAGAGAGACGTGTAACAATGGAGGTGAGCTGAGCGAGGAGAATTATGAATTATGAATAATAATGCATTATATGCCCTTTCGGGCTTTATAGGCCGGAAAGATTACGCGGACGCTTGACGGGGGGCCTCTCCTTTGAAAAATTTATAACGCCGTCGCGAGAATGGGAGTACCACTGGCGTTAATACACTGTGGGTATAATTGCGATTTAATTCGAACGTCGTTATCGTGAATTTCCTATATATAATTTCTTATAATTTTTCAAACAACATTTACTTCGTTCTCTATACATATACTTTGTTATTCTATATAATCCCTTCCCCACGACTTGACAACATAATAATCCACGCTCCCACTAATTACCAATTCTTACCAAGACCTACTCTACTGCCAGACCCTCCGGCATGAACTTTCTCCTGTCGCCACCCATAGCATCAAAATTACATTTATTTAATATGCGTGACAACTCACACTCCGCAACACAATACGCACACACACCCCCGAAGAATACGAAATCAGCCGGCCGACCGTCGAGATCAGCCCTGGCATAAAAAGAGCGGCATATATACATCCCCTTGTCGTCAGCCCGCCTCATCGTCATGCATAACCTATACCGCGCCTCCTCGGCATCTCCCTTGCAATAAAAGAGCGGGGGGGCAATTAAGAGCGACCCGGGCGGCGCATTAGGATCATCATCATCGTCACCGCCGGAGGAGGAAAAGACACTCGCCGCCACCGCGCTACTTGATTGCCAATATCGCAAGCGGCGGCTCGGGAAAACAGGGTCGAGGAGAGAGCGAGAGTAAGCTATAGGTCGCTGTTGCTGTAGCGCGAGGATTGCAGCGGTCCACGATGCCGCGGGCGTTAATTTCCCCGCGAAACGTATTGCAGCACCCCCCGCGATTCAATTGTTCGCGCTGCGCGTACGTGTGTGTGTGTGTACGGGAGGGATATATTCTCTCTGTTTCTCGGTTCCCTTCGTACATGCAGCACACGGAGAGTGCGAGAGAGCTCATAATAATGCCGTTCGCTCCCTTATATTCCGGCCTCTCCTCTTGCAAAAGGCGCAGAGGAGGCTTTTCGCTCTCTTTTTGTCTCGCTGTAACACTGCAGCGCCTGCATAGCTGCGGCACACGTGTGTACGAGAGGGGAAAGGTATTCTACAGACACGTGGGGGTACGCCTCGGCCTTTAATCGAAAAAAGCTCGCCTGTCTGGCTGTTTCCGGTTTATTGAAAATCTGCTGCGAACGGAATGATCTTTTTTGCAGCAGCAGGCTGAGGTGTACGAATGAAAGTTGGTGACGCGACTGTTTCGCTCATGGCTGTGTGTGTGGGTTTTTTTTTACAGGAGTGACTGACGAGGTTGTTGTACTAATAACTGGGAAAAAAAAGCAACGCGAAGGGTTTGCGAATTGGATGGATGTCGGTGTGGTACTTTTGTTGGTACGATTGAATGGTGAAAGTTATTTTTGAGAGGGATAGAGGCAGCGACGCTTATTTTTACGTGCTGAATGTATCGGTTTTTTTGAATGCGCACGCGCAAAAATGTATCCGTGTGGGAAAAAAGAAGCTTTGCGGAAAAATACCCTGTGAAATAGCGAAACGTATTCGTTGCGTACAACTAGACAGTAATTAATGGATGTAACAACATCCTCAAAGAAATCCTTTTGCACACGTTTGACAATGCAAAGCTATCTCGGTCATCACGATTCTAGGAAATAAGAGTTATTCGGCGAAAGTGGAACGCGTAAAATCTCTATACTGATCGCGTAATAAGAGGGGAGATATAGTTTACGAGTGCGACCGATCGTGTGCCTCTGCGCTAATGAAATGTCACTCAGTGCGGTTCACGGCGGTTGCGTTGCGCACTGGATTACGCGTAGGTATATACTTGTGGCGAGTATAGGGGTACGCGGTAATGAATGAACATAATTATGCGCATATTGCACGATGTGAAATGGGTTTTGGATGGGCAAAGAGATGTGGATTTGTTGGAAGTGAGTGGGTGTGGAATTATTGAATTTGTATTATTGACTGGTATGCTGTGTTCTGTTAGGTGTCTGTGACTTTTTTGTGTAGAAAAATATATGAAATTACATTTCCGTAATAAAAAAGAAAATATTTTCAAAAATGCTAATAGTCTCTATTTGTTGATGGAAAGTTTAATTACTCCTCTTTACGGTAACCGTGACGCAACAAGTACATCGCAACAAGTTTTGCTTCAGCAATAAAGAATATAGAACGCAACTTTCTAGCAGACCGTCAATTGTTTACAGAACGAAAAATGATTTTCTTTTCCTTTTTTTGTCTTATATAAATTCAATATAACTTTGTCACAAAGACGAAGCACAGAGCTCGGCAACGCGACAAAACAAAATGCTTTAGCTCGCTTTCTCGCGTTATTTGTCAGGTCGTATTGTGTCCTTCCTCTCTCGTAAGAGAGAGGTACGATACGATGCAGCAACAATAACAGTCGGCGAGATTGCTTCGGCATCAACGCACTAGCAACAGAGAGAGAGAGGGAATTTATTTTTAACGCAAGCTCCGCACGTTGTTTATGTTCCAGCTGACTTTCTACAATTACATCACGGTCGACGAGACGGTAACGTACACACCCCACCCGTCGGATGGAGGCAAGACCCTCCTGACGCAGGAGGCCGTCGTAAAAGTCCACGGCGTGCCGCTCACTCATTACATGGAGGATCTACTGGCGTCTAAAATTTCCTTCAATGCCGGAAAAGTGAGTATGACGCTGCTGCTGTGTAAACCCTCCTTCCGCCTCTTGTTACTGAGAATGTCACGAGTATATTGTGTGTCACACGCACGCGAGAAAGAAAACAGAAATTTCTCATGTAAGAGAGAGCTTTGGTGCGGAAAAAATTTCGAAAAAATTAGTTTGTTCGTTCGTGAAATGAAACTGTTGGAATTTTCTGACGATTTTTGGAGGAGAGTATGAATTGCGTATAAGCTAATGTTGATGAATTTCGCGTTATATACGGGGTCGTGATGCATAATGAATCGCGTGTGATCACTGCAGTACGGAAACTACATAATATTGACTCCACATAAATAACATTCAAAATAGATCTATGATTATATCGATCCATTTGCTCTAAATGTATATTCTGGAAAATGAATATAGCTTAGGCAGTAAATTGGGTATACTAATCGTGATTGTTAGTTATCTATATTGACAACTAAATTAATATAGTCAGTTGTACCTATTTACGTAAAATAATAATAATAATAATTTAGAAAAAAAAAGCTTTTATAAGTCGTGATATTATATTTCGTGGTAGTAGTATTAAAAATTAACTATTTCATCAGGTACTTTACCCACATTTATATATTAATATTAACGACAATAACTTCGAATCCGTGCACCTAGTAATACGACAGCAATATAGTCAATTATTTTTCAACTCCTTATAAAGTCACCATTGAAACATACATTCTCCCCAACTCCATGAATAAACTACACTACCACTCAATTTTGCTCCTCTTCTCTTGTTATCCCGCAGGGCCGACAGGCGATCGAGTGGGTGATTGACAAGATCGACGCGGAGGTGAAGGACCTGGCGAACAGCGCCGCCAAGACGACGGACGAGCTGCTGCACACGACGCGCAAGCAGCTCGACGACCTGACGGCCATGACGAAACGCAGTGTCGACGAGATCCAGAGCGCGGCCAAAAAGTCGTTCGAGGAGGTTCACAATCTGACGACGCCACCGTCGTCCTCCTCCATGCCCAAGTTGTAACGAAGGTTCCGCACTAGCTTCAATCTTTTCAATTAATCCTCTTTCTCTCTTGGTAACGAAAGGGGGAGTGGAAAGAGAGAGAGAGAGAGAGAAAGAGGAATGAGCGGACAGGACGGCTCCTCCAATTGGCTCCACGAGCGCACCGAAATTCCGGAAAATTACTTTCCTCCATCTACACACACACATACATGCACGCATACATCCACACACACACATAGGTAGTAGAATGAACGACGACGCAATTTTCTCGAGCCGAAGCGGATTCGGCTTTTAATGGCAAACGTCAATTTTCGGGGGGCGTCAGGAGCGAATCCGCTTTCACGGGTATGCCTTCTCGTCGGGAATCCGCGGGAGGAGTGTGTGCGGTGTGATCGTTGTGTTCTTGAAAAGTCCATCGGATTTTACGCGCAATTTTTTTTTTTTTCTTTTCTTTTTTTAGTTTTTGTTTTTACGAGTATTAGGTAAAGGTTTAAATAACTGGAATCACGAGCAAAAAAAATAAAAAATAAATAAATAAATGTGGATGAATTTTGTACTTACGCGGTGCCAAAATTTGATACATCGCGGTCACTACTTGGATTGATACGTCTTTTTCACATAGTAAGATATTATATAAAGAAAAAAGAGAAAAAACAAAAAATTGGAAAAATGAAGAAATTTTGATGATTTCAATGTCGCGTGATTCTTTTGTTGTTGTTTTTTATGCGCAAAACCGTACATTTTTCAAGAACACAGACTTATAAAAACATTGCGCTTCTTCGAGCCAGAGATCATAACTCTAAATGTGTGTATCGACGTTGTAAAACTTTGTATAATCCAACAGATGTTTTCTAGCGAATTTCGAGACGAAATGAACTGAGGCGCCGAAAGTTCGCAAAATATATCTATGTAACAAAAAAAGGAGAAGACAAAAAAAAAACAGAAAAATTTAGGTTGCTTGATGCAAAAAAAATATATATATAAAGAAAGTCGGCTCTCAACGATTGAGTTAGTAATGCGATTATTTAATTGATAAACATTGCGAGATGAGATGGGTAATCTCGTCTATCGGATGTTATCAAAAGTCAGCTGTACACTTGATATCGCGGAGAATGATAGACGTCACTCCGGGGCGAATTTATTTAGGTAACTAATGTTGTTTCGTTTTTGAAATACAGTCCTAAAAGAGTAGTATTTTTACATTTGGAACGAAAACAACTGAAAATATTTAAAAAAGGTGCAAGATAGGAAGAGACAAAAATGTACAGGGTGATACTACTATTTTAGATGCCTTCTGTATAGATTATTAATTTCAATGCAAAGAAGAATTATCTATCTCTACCGAATCGTAGACTTTTTATAGTAAATAATTGAGCTGAATAAGCTTGATAGTAATCAGTAAATATATATATGAGAAAAAAGTAAAACTCTTTATAATGAGTAGGTACTGCGACCATGACTTGATTTTTTTTCAAGACCTGTACTGTTATTTTAAAATAATTCTCTACTATCATATATAATAACTCAGTATAACGCAGTTTTTATTAACGATTGCACACGTACGTGTACAAAATACGGTAGCCAGTTCCCATTTTTCGTTCTTTTTTTTTATTAGGACATTGAGAGAGACGCTGTATTTTAAAACGAATGATTCTGGCGATGATTTATATATGTTGTATAAAAAAGCACTGGATGCATAATCGTAATTGAAATTTTGTTCCTACTTTGGAACTGTCGATGGGTAACAGCAATATTTGCTGCGGAGAAAAAACACTTTTGCAGAACAGGCGAGATGATTTTTTGGCAAAGAAATGACTCGATAGAGCTTTGCGAGTACTCGCGTTTTAATAGCTATTTCCGAAATACAAGCGATCACATTCATTTGAATTCACATGGAGCTGTACATATAATATAATCTATTATAGAATATACTCTTGTGTTGATACCGTCGAAATAATATTTTAATATTTATTTTGCGCTACGCTAAAATCAATATTGGGCATACGAAATAAATGGCAAATATTTGTTATTGTTAGAATAAAGTACACTATACGTGAATAAAAAGTTTTTTTTTTATTTTCACACGTTTAATAACTTTCCAATGCACATATGTTCCTATCGAATTCCTCTGTGATAAGTACCTATTAATAGAAAAAATCCGTAGAAAAGCATTATTGATCATACGTTCAATTAACACTTCTAAAGTTATTTTGACAAAGAATCCGCATAACATTTAAATTGCCAAATGATTCGTAAATGTAGAATTCTGTCATATTGTTAGAACATATATCCCAAGAACATTAATGCTTTAACAGTCTGTAAATTATGACATTCGTTTTCCAACGTAACGAGGCTATTACTTAACAGGTGTAATTTATCCTCCGTGTAAATTAAAAATAATACATTTTAACGCAATACGATGGCCGAGCAATAATTGCAAATTTTACAACGGGTCATTACCTTTGATTACGTAACAATGTGTCATTGTCATAAACTAAAGTCGCCCGATAAGCGATATAGTTATCAGTCGTAAATAAAATACTTTATTGCACGTTAACTGCTCTCCAATAGAAATATCGGTCATGATTATATCGACTGAGGATATTTATTCATTTTTAAATTTCTCTTTTAAAATTGAACTTCTTTCAGAATTATAATGAAATTTCACGATAACAGGCGCGCCGACATAAAAAAAAAGTATAGAAAAACAAAAACCTACTACATTGTTTTCTCCAAAATTCTTTATTTTTCAAAACTGTTTTTCAGCATATCTGGAACAGAAAAAAATATTTCTTATTTAATCAGGTAAGTGCGCCACTCACACCTCCGCATACCCAGCAACCCCCAAAAACTGCAAATCCCCATCAGCCATGCGTCCATTTACCCATCCTACCGCGACTATACCTTCCTCACTCCCTCTCGTTTCCTCTCCAACTGCCCATCCTCGATCCCATCCCGTTTGCACACACATACACCTCTCCGCGTACTACACACTCCCGCGTCGAATAAAGCCAACCAAGCCACCGCTGCCGCGGGCGTACAAACGCCCGGGTGCGCGCACTTGGCTCAACTCTCGAGTGCAGAGCGGGCGCGCGAGCGGGGGCTCAAGTGTGCATCCGCGCTGCGAAATCGATCTCGAAATTCCGCGGGCCCCCGTCATTACCCCCGCGCGCGTGCGAGAGAGAGAGACAATTTCCAGCAGGTTTGCCCGTGTACGCGAATATGAGAGACAGGGAGAGGGCCAAAGGCTGCACAGATAGAGATAATCGACGCGAGTATATATTGAGTCCGAAGCGAAGCGGTCAAATATTGACGCGGGCTGATTGTGATCACAGGGTTGCGCGGCTACGAGAGTAGAGCCTTTGTGTCGTTGTGTGTCTCTCTCTCTCTCTCTCGGTCGCCCTCTGTATGAACGGTTCTTAGGCACTTTTGGGGGGGAGCAGAGAGATGATGATGATTCGGTGGGTGGATTTGCGCGTGTGTAGCGAGCTGGAGGAGAGAGGCGTTACGGTCGTTGCGTGAGGACACGCTCGCGCCGAGGATAATTGCTTCGGCTGCGGACCGATTGGAGTTTCCCCTTTTTAGGCGAGCTGTCAGGCCGGCGCGGGGCCTCGTAATCGAAATGTTTAGTTGCGTGGGCTGTAGTAAATAGAAGGTGAATTCTCTGGTGATCTGGTTTTCGAAGTCAAAGTAATGGTGTAGTAGTGCATAGAACGATTAATTCCTTTTCAATCTTTATAGTTGGTGTAGGTAAAATAATATTTTTAGATAAACCAATGTAGCAATATTCACGGTATTAGAAAATTCTTTTAAGTCAAATTGAAATAATTATTGTTGGATTGGTTTTAAATTGTTACTTTTTATTTTTACAACTCAAGTGTTGCAAATGACTCTACCAAATCTGGTTGACGAACCAATTCAATATTTAAACAGAATCAATAATCGTGATCAGAAAATATTTTTCAACACTTTTTTTACAAGTTAGAGACCTACAAGCCTACAACTAAATGAAGCTGGAAATTACAGAAAAACTTTTAAAAATGTGGCAAATGCAAATCTTTTTTCTATCTAAAGATATGTTTTGGAAATATTTTGGAAATCTTGTATGAAATGATTTCATGAAAGATTTCTTTACGATTATTAGAGCGAAATTTTAAATAATATTTCATAAAAGTCAAAAAGTTGGACATATTTTAATTCCTGAAATATTTGCTAAAGATCGCGATTTCTAGACAGAAATATTCCGTGCTGGGATGGGTTATCAAGAAAATAAACTTTAGAAAACTTTACACATACATTATAGGTTTGTCAAAACGCGCGAACTTTCGCAAAAAGCCCCAACCAACCTTAATTACACCCACCAACCCGTTAAAAGAAAAAATCCCCACGACTGCAGCTTATCCCCCGACACATTACCGCTCGCCATAGATCTCGCTCCACACGGTACCTTGGCAATTAGCGCCTCGCGATACAGCGGACAGCTATCCATTCGGTCCCTATCGAAATCCCGTAGATATTGATAAGCCAGAGGCCATTACCGTCGAGATACCGTCCGCGCGCGAGCGCACGCAACTTGCCTCGTTTATAGTTTCCCGCGACAATGACACGGCTCCTGTCTTCGGCCCTTCCTTCTCCATGCAGTATAGTATAACAAGTTTCTCTCGAGGCTCGCTCGCTCGCGCCGAATTGGATTATCCCGACCGGGTGAGAGAGAGAGAGAGAACGAACCCTCGAGGTCCGCTGATTGACCCAGTGGCCAGAGGCGGCAAATCGAATTAGGCTCCCCGACACTGATCTCTCTCTCCGTGAGGGACACGTCTCTCACGGACTGCTAGCACGCGGCGGATACCTGCCATTTATGCGGTCAGAAGCGTGCGGGTGTCGAGAGAGGGAGAGAGAAGGAGTTGTCGGGAGCTTGTATGAATGTAAACTGTTTATTGGGTGCCGGCGAGGGAGAGCGACGTTCCTTCTTTTTCGTACGATATTGCCGCGGTGTGAGGAAGTTGCGGATTGAGAGGGAATGGAGAGAGGAAGTTTCGGGGGATGATTGGAAGCGGGATCACGTCGGAAATTCGGGTGGATGAGGAAGGTGGGGTTAGATGGAGACGGCGAAAATTAAGGCGGATAGGTAAAATATTATATAGTGATAAACAGTTAATAATTATATTTTTAACCTTTAGATCATCGTACATTTTTCACGAGAAAAGTGTTTTTTTTTCGAAAAATTGATATGACATTTGAATCTGTGAGGTGTACGGAGTCTAAACGGAACAAGTCTTTTTAAAGTTTGCTCGTGATTGGCTGTTATGTGTTATTCCTCAGTGTACCTTCATTCGTGCAAGAGTCCTGGAGATTTTTTACAAGTCCTAACTGTTATATTCACGATTTCTGTGGTGCCAAGGAAGAAGGGAACAAGTCACTTGGAAAAGTTTTCGAGATATTATGCGATTTAAATGTTAAATCATAAATATACAACTGCTAGTATTTTTCCTTTTTCAATTACGTTGTAACTACGAAATAATGAATTTTTTATCAAATAAACTTTAAAAAACGTTAAATTGAACCTCAAAAAAGTTAAAAATGGCATTAACTCGATTTTCATAAAAATTGGACTTATTTCTTGGCACCACAGATTTCTGAGAATATCTTTAAATTCATCATCAATATCGTAAATAAAGACAAAATATTAAGGTTTTAAATTAAGTTTACCTATAAATACGTATATATATATTTCGGTCACCGAAAATTGTGCTTAATAATGTTGCTCCACTCCAACTAAGGCCACTACTCGAAATAAGGCCAACTTTATATTTTCAGATCGGACAATTTATAAATGTCCCAGATATCAAATATCATTATTAGAACTGCCACTCAAGTAAACATAATATGCATTTGAAATGATCGATTTCAAAGAACACGTCAGTAGATATCTATTTACCTATATACACCGATTTCAATTTTCATGATAATATAATCAAAACATCATCTCCTCTTTCATCCCTCTTCAATTCACCAATCGCTCTTCATCCCCAAACGACCGCAAAAAATTAAATCACCTAAACCTCTACCCAGTCATTTCCATCTTCCTCTCGCTCATAAAAAGGCTTGCAAACACCTCGTCGCACCTAGTGAAAAACCTCTTCTTTCATCGCTTCTCTCTCTCTCTCTCGCGCTGATTGAATCCCCCGACGCGCATAATACGCACTTTCTTCCCTCCCCCTTTTATAATCATCGTCGTACAAGAAAATCCCGGCGCCCCCGGCCTTTCATCTTCCCTCCTTCCAGAATTTCCAGCCGAAGAAATTAAATTCAGTGAAAGGGGACAGAGCGTTCGTTCGCTCGCTCGACACTCCTCCCGCTTGCTCAGGTGAAATCACGTGCGAAAGTTAGTCCCCCCTTCCTCCTCCTCTCTCTCGTCGCTCGTAAAAAGGATCTCTCTCGACCCCGTCGACTTTCAGAAGTATTCTATACGTTCGAGGGCGCGCTGCTGCTGCTGCTGCCGGCCTCATGGTTTACACATCGCGACGGTGTGTTCGTCGCCCCGTAAAAGCTCTCCGATGGCGATCCTTGCCTTTTTCGAGGGAGAGAGAGAGCACGGCGGTCAAGAGAAGAAGATCCTCGTGCTGTGCTAGTATCCCCCATCCCTCCTCTCTCCTACTGTCCTCTCGATTCACGAGCCCGTGAAAGCCGTAGTCTCTCGCCTCTCGCTTCTGTCCCGCGTTGTTCGTCCCACACACACACACGCGCGCGCGCCCATACACGTAGGTAAGTATAGATGCGTCTATAGATGCGCACCTTTTTCCTTCTCTTAGAGAGGGAGAGAGAGTGCGCGCTTAGCGCTTTTCCGAAATTCTCCTGATGTCCGACGAGTGTTTTATTGTTTTGTTAATGGGCTCCTTGAGATTAAGTGCGATGTTCGAGTTGTTTTTACGCTATTTTAGCCCTGCGATGGTTTTATGTTGTTGAATATAGAGATTTTTGGGATTTTAATTTTATTCTTGGGAAAATTCAAGGTGGCGTGATGTTTTAAATAAAAAATCGAATTAAATTGTTTTTGCAAACTTAAAAGCACCTTTTCCTGAAAAGATTATTTTTGCAATTATCTGTCTAATAGATGCGGTGTAAACTTGAATAGTAAATTCGATAGGAAAATCTATTGTGAGAAAATGTTCCTTAATTTTAGTAAGGAATAAAATATTTTCTAAACTTTTTCTTACTAATAGCCATAACTGGGTTCTATTGAAATAAATAAACGCGTAGAATAGTATATTGTTATGAAGAACAGTTCTATAAGTACCGTATCCGTAAGCTATTACTGACTTTTACCTCAATACTCCTCAATTTACCACCAAAACTTCGCAATTGCAAAAAACAAGTTAACTTCCACCCCCACCTAATTACCCCAACACACCGCGATGAAAACAACGCCGACCTCAACCCGCGCTCATTGTCCGCGTGCATCCGCGCGAGAAAAGGGAAAAAATAAGGGCGCGCGTTTGCTCGTTGCTCTCTCTCCCGTGAAAAAAGTTTCGCGGTGCGGAAGTTCTCGAGTGCGCGCGGTTGCTTGCCACTCGAGAGAGCTGCGGCCTCGATTTGCAGCGCACAGAGCCGGGTAATATGGAAAATCATTTATCGGTCGAAGTGGAAGTAGCTTCGATTTATAGCGAGAGAAGTAAGCTGTTGAGTGCAAGGGATTTAGATGCGTTGCTACGGTTTTTATTTACGTGGAGTCGTCGGGGAGTAGTGGTTCCATTTTATTTTCGATGTAACGGCTTTTCTTGGACTTTCTTGTAGCGAAGGGTGTAGCTATGTAACTCCATTTCAACGCTCGCTTACTATATGAGATTTAATATCTTTAATGTCTTTTTTGCATCAGAAAATGATAGCTGAGAAATTTAATATGGCGTTCAAGATCCAACGAGAGTTCTCTCACGGGTGATTGACTGTGACGCTCATATAAATCTCTGACGATACGGTGAATTTTGTCTTGAAACGAAATTAATTCATGCGTAAGAAACGCCAATAATCAGAAACTCACAGAGCAAGTCAGAATTGGAGCAATAACTACACACTGTCATATATAGACGATATCAACTACTTTTACTCTTGAATAACCTGCAAAATTACTGGTTCACGAAATTAACAAAAATTCGCCTTCAATAAAATAAATCTGTAATTTCAGGAATCAAAAGAGGCAACTCTGAAAAACCTAATTTAATCGTAATACCCGTGCGTCAATACCGAATCACAAACTCTCTCTCCCTCCTTCATCTCGAAACAACGAACTTCCTTCCTTCCTTTCCACCTCCACTTGCGCGAAACAAATTAATCCGCCAGCTCGAGAGCGAGAACGCAATTAAAATCGAATCCAGCTGGCATCAACGTCCCATTACCCCTCTTCTTCCCTCATCTTCTTAATAAAACAAGAAGCCGTCTCTCTCTCTCTCTCGCTTTTAATCGTCCAGGCCCTACTTCCAGATTTTCGGCAACCAGATCTATATATACCCACACGCAGAGAGACGCGGTCGCGCATATGGCGGCCCCATTAGCATACAATTACCTTTACGTTTCTTTTATGATTCATATTTAGTGTATAACAGTTTAGCCTTCTCTCCCTCTCGCTCCTCGGCTTTTACGATCCTCTCTGGCTGCGCTTCACGCCGTGGAATTTGCGTGCAAATTGCCGCGAACACGACTTCGCCGGAAGTGCCGTCGGGGTAGGTCGATAAAACCGATCGCAGGAGGGCGCAGCAGCTCTCTCTCTCTCTCTCTCTCTCTGTTGCTATAAAACATTATGTAAACCCCCTTAAGAGACACTCGGAAATCCCAGCTACCGCCAACCGCCGCCGCTGCTGCTGCACTAGCGTAGCGGCTGCGCTGCCGGATATATTTGTATATCTTCCGGATGGAACTGGAGAGCGGGTCGCGCCGATTTTATGCATACGGTTATTGAAGTCTTCAAGGGCCCTATCTCTCTCAGTGGTTATGGTGAAATTAATAAAATTAAAAAGCTACCTTTGCCTTTCGTTTAACTAAAAAGTAAATTTTTAGTTTTTCTCGAGTGTATATATACTATGGGAAATTACAACGTTCCAAACGAAGAAATGAAATACGTCATGAGAATCTCGTGCGTGCGTTAAAAGCACACGCTATCAAAAAGCTTTCGCTGCAATTAAGCGGTACAATTATAAAAGTGAATCACGAAGTTTGTTATCGCGAGCCTCGCGTACATCCGGGGCACGCTTGCGGGCATCGCGTGCCGCTATACGGAAAGAATGCAGCCGCGCGCATAATTTTCAATTCGTTCTTTCTAATTAGAATGATACTCGCAATCGCGGAGCGTATTATAGTGGTACTTACGCCCTGGCTTTTGATTCGATAATAGACCAATTATATGGCTAAATAATTTTTAGACACGTAACTGCATCGCATTCGTATTAGCCGCGTTTTTAATTTAAGTTGAAACGAAAGTTTGAGGTTTTATTATACTTAGAAGAAAAGAGGAGCGGTAACGTGTTTCATCGACTCTATATACAGGCCTGGTTATTAAAATCGAAATTAAGGAGCGGGTATAATAGATATTAAAATAGTTTTTTTCATTTTTATTTTAACGAAACGTAGACGTAAATTGCACTGAAATGAGAGAAAAAAAGCGACGTTATTGTGTTCCCTGCGGGCGTAATTCAGCAACTTTTTAATATAATCTTATAATAGGTCCACTCAGGTCTCCACCGCAATAAGACGAGCACTGCAAAATCTCATCGCGGAGAATTAATAACCATTTCGAATATTATAAAATCCTTTATTTTTCATTCCCCACTTCGTTAAATCAAAAGCTCGCATACGCACGCACGTCACTCGCAAAAATCCATTCCGGCACTCAGCTGCTCTAACTTAATTAACGCATCCCCGCGCTTTCGACTGCCGCCGCATATTTCCGCCGCGTTTCGCGCCATTTGGTCGAAAAATCGTGTGCTCTCACTCTTTTTTTTTTTCATATTCCACGCTCGCACATATTTTATGTTTCGTCGAGCCGCGCATATATCCCGCCGACCGCGAAATTAAAATAAAGCATCGTCGCGCGCGGCATTCTCGATTCGGTTTTTTCGCGCATATTTCAGAATCAATCGCGCGCCGCGCGCAAATATATATAAATTTTCCGCGCCGCGGGTACCCTTTCGCTGTTTGCCCCCGCGCGTCGAATGAAAACAGCCGAATAAATATATATACGCAGCGCGCGACATACCGCCAACGCCACGGGTATAACTTTATTTGCATTCGTGATTTTTTAATACGCCCCGATGTGCTTAATTCGCGCGGAGGTCATTAATTCGCCAGCGGGAATGAAAAAAAAATGTACGTGTATACGTATGCGTATGTATGGAAGAGATGTGTGAAGGCGGAATTGCGAACAAACGGTCTTGATTGTGTCGGCGCGACTGTTAATTCCCCGCGTATATGTATATACAGGGGGCTGTTTTACAAGGGGCGACATGGCTTTTTTCGTTGGCGTGCGGCGGCGCTGTGGCTGCTGGTGCGTTAAAAATCGACGTTAATTTCGCGTTGATTGCGGACACGGCTGCTGGATTTTTCCAGCCGAACGTTTGCTCGTTGAATTTTTTCGGCCGCTGCGCCGTGCGGCAGACACACACGCGTGTACTTTATTAACGGACAGAAGAGTGCGAATGACTGTTTTTTTTCGCTGCTGCTGCTGGATTTGCGGTTGTAGTTTCGCGCTTTTGCGGCGTGAAGAGGAAAGTCTGTCGGGGGAGAGTAATAAAGGGGTGATGGACGATTTGTGATTAACGAGGTTACGAAAAATTTTATTATCAAAGTTTTTGTTGTTGTTTGTATAATGGCTGGTGAGTGTTTTGAATCTTTATTTTGCTATAGGGTAATGGGTTGCAATGCATTTCTAAATCAAATATTTAGCGAAATTCGCGCCAAGTTGGCTAAAGAATTGATAAATTATTATGGATAAAATTGAAGATAAAAAAATGGTATTTTAATAATTTCATACATGAATGAAGATAAAAAAAAGTTTGTGAAACATCTATCACAATTGAACACCATCCGAATGTGAAATTGTATGAAACCAGTGTATACATCTACTTCCGTATACATACTTCTACGGTCTCTATATATAAATACAAATGTCTTTATAAAGTTGAAAATTGAGATAACTAAAGACATCTTTATACCAATCAGTTTCACAACCATTTTCCTAAACCACATCACCGGCACATCAAAAACGACGCTAACCGTACCTCATCCACCCCCGACCAGATGACACTATACCGTCACGCGGCCCATGCCGCGGGGCATCTTCGCTCATAGTGGCATGGATTTTGATCAAACGCGAATTTCAGAGAAGAGGGGGGAGGCAACGAGTCTAGTCTGCCGTGTCATTTGCCCGAGTGACGTTAAAGCCTATTAACCCCGGGCGGATCAATTAGCGCGTCAGTCGACGCTGTTCCTACCGCGGCTATTGCGGCGCTGGTTACAGGGCTAGTGTAGCTGTCGCGTTCGCACCTGATTTCGGCAACAGAACGAATGTTGGTTACATATTTTAAGTATAGATTAATAATAGTATCGGTTGTGGTAATTTGGAAACTCGTGTTTGTTGTGACTTAATAAATAGGCTTTTATTTCGCGGTTATAGGTAATTCGCCTGATAATAGTGGACGTATCGTGTCTGTATCAAACATATAAGCTGATTGTCTATAAGTATATTGAGAACTTGGGAGT
>UXGD01004213.1:0-17808 GCA_900474315.1 Torymus auratus | reverse complement strand
ATAAATACGACTTAAAGATATTGAAAGAAAAAGCATTGAGCATATCTAAGATGCATATCAATGATATAAAAGCATCAAAAGAATTTGAAGAGATTTATCAGGAAATTGATTTAGTAAAAGCGTTGATGTAATTAATTATTCTTATTAGTTCAAGATTGAAGAATGGAAATCAGTATTGCAATGAAAAAATGTTTTTTTGCGATAAAAATATGTGTATGTTATTTCAAAATTTCAATTCATATAATATTGTGGGTTTAATGTTTATGTAATATTTTATACTGAATAAAATTTATAATATAATTGACTAAATAATAAAACTATATATTTATGATTCTGACAGTCATATGGTTTTTAGTTCTTGTGTTGCCATTCTCGCGGTTACTTATTATAAACTAGTTTTTTATATATCGGCTGGTATTTTGCAAATCTCGCTTTTTAGAGTATTACTTTTTGAAATTAAATTTTCCATATACCATCATATTCCAAATACTTATCAACAATTCAGCGAAAAATTATTAAAATATTCTTGTTACTCTATAACTGTTTGTGGAAAATGACTAACTACTATGTTCAATACGATTTAGTTACTACTTAGTTGACTATATTGAGAAAAATGTTGAATGTAAGGTATAGAGAACATGTATTAATCTGACAACGTGGAGTTCGGTATAGTAGAAGAATAGAAGAAATCTTCCCTGTATGATTTTTCTTCATCCGTTTCGGTTATCTAGTGCCTGCTACTTCGTTTTAAACAATCACTTTGTTTTATAAATAAACATAACATTCCAAGGTATATAAAAGTACCCAAGGTTTCACCTATACTTGCATCGACTTCTTTATTAGCGGGGCAGATTAAAAAAAAAAACTTTAAACTAAAAATTATATTAAATATAAAAAGTTCTGCTTTGTCGATTTTCCTTATTTATATTTTAATGTTTTTGGCTAACGGAAATTAAACTCTGCGTAATAACAAGTTCTTCTTATTATAGAATTAATAAAGAAAATGGTACGTCTTATTAGGTACAAATATGTAAAACCAAAATCAATCAAGTTAAACTTGTTTTTATTTTATAAAACAAAATAATGGAGCCGCGACTCGCGTCCAAGCCAAGGCATTACATTTCGAGAGTCTCCACGCAAAGGACGTATTAGCCCTAATTGTATTGAATTTTTTCAACTTTCTTTAAATAATGTAAGTACTTATCGTATCTTTCATTTACAATTAGACTTTTTTGATTAGTTTAAAAAGTATATACTAAGTGAAAGTCACTGAAATTTGTGGGAATCATTATTAAAATTAAATTATCTGATTTCGTTTAACTTCACGTATTATATTTTAACCTCATTTTTCCAGAAATACTCATCGGTTTAAAAAAGATTTTCTGCGGGTTTTCTTAGCAGAATGTTGAAAGAACATGTACGGGAATGCCAAACCACAGAGGTTACAGCGTATCAATATGATTTTGTGTGGAAACTGGAAAATTGTGCATTAATTTTTCCTACGACTACTGCGAAATCATACAAATCTGAGCAATTCTCATTAAACAAAACCAAACAGCAATGTTCTTTGAAGCTCGATATCGATTGCGAGTCGCAACAAAGTACAGGGCCCAATGCGAGTAAGTTGACTATTAGCGTGACAGCAAGCTGCGATGCAAGTGTGAAGTTACTTATTCAAGTACTAATCATAAAACCAAGTTGCGGTAAAACATTTTCATCTAATTCTAACACAGTTATTGTACAACAGAAGGATGTAACAACGTCTTTTAGAGTACCCCCTCAAAACGGATATGCATATTCTAACCGTGAAAAACAAGATAGTTTGAGAAATTATGAAGAGAATGGCACATTGACTTTTATGTGCATTATAAAAGATATAAGAGAATCGTGTACTGCAGAAAAGCCGATTAACGTTCCGGATTGTAAAATGAAAATGACCACTGATATATTTACGTCGCTTTATCGAAACAACGAACTCTTCGACGTAACGTTTATCATCGGTGACGAAGAAATTCAAGCTCACGCTGTTGTGCTGGCAGCCACCTGTCCTTACTTTCGCAAGATGTTCAGCAGCGGCATGAAAGAGCAGCGCGACCGCACTGTTGACTTCAGCAACGACAATGAAATCAGCTCTAAAACCCTTCAGGGTCTTCTAGATTACATTTACGGTGTCAAGAGCGTTAACGAATTGAAGGACATGGCGAGTGATTTGCTTAGCTTAGCTTTGAAATTCGATATAGATAATTTAAAAACGGCTTGTGAATTTATTGTCAGCAATGGGATTAACAAAACTAATGTTGCTTCGACTTTGCTTTTCGCTCATAAATACGACTTAAAAATATTGAAAGAAAATGCATTGAACATATCTAAGATGCATATGAATGATTTAAAAGCATCAACAGAATTTGAAGAGATTTGTCAGCAAGTTGATCTGGTAAAAGAGTTGATGTAATTAATTATTCTTATATATGTTCATGATTGAAGAACATCGATATTGCACGTTTATCATCATTGAAGAATTTCGTATTTTTGATTACAAGTGTATATGATATTTTAAAATTTTCATTTACTTTCATAATATTGTTAGTTCAAGATTTTTTGTAATATTTTATGCTGAATAAAAATTAACATACTTAACGACATAATACTATATATACTAAATGCAATGCAAAAATGTTATTTACAATACACCAAAATATATATGGCCATTTTTTAGACTAAAATTATCTTTACTTTCATAGGAAAACACTAGTAGCTGCCTACGACAGCAAAGATGTCAACACATTATAAATTAATCATCATGAAATATAAACTAGAAAAAATAACTCGTTATTAGTTAGTAGAATTTATATAGATTAGTTTTGAAAAGAAAATAATATATTTGTAATTTGGTATTGAATCTGAATTTGAAAATATAAAGTAAATGCATACGGCCACTTTTTGGAATACGATTTTTGACGGCCGAACATTGGTACTTTTGCATTTGTCATTTCTTTTAATTCTGTTAGTTGCACATCAAGCGTAAGATCAACAAATAACAAACAATAGGCTATCGTCAAAAGTTCAGTGAATCTGAATAAATGTCAGTTTCTTGAAAGTATATCGAGCACATTTTATAAAAATCGAAATTTTTTTTAAAGTTACCAACTTTTAACCGTTATGACCTAGAGATATTGAAAGAAAAAGCATGGGACATGGCAAAAAAGCACGTCGAATTAAAAGTATCAAAAGAACATAAAGAGATTAATCAGCAATTTGATTTTGTTAGCAACATGTATTTCATGCTTTCGTTTATGCGGTTTAAACTTACACGCTCGCTCGCTATATTATGTGAAGTTACAAAGTAAAAGAGCTGATGTAATTTATTATTCTTATTTGTTTCTATAGTATTACTTTGTAGGTAAAAAAATTTTAGAAATAGAGTAAGACTCTTGTTTAAAAGTGATATAAATTATAAAAATTAAATAAATAGTTTCGGAAATAACTTTACCAAATTAAATTTTTAATATATTACTTATATTTAATAACACCATTCCAGCAATCTTCAGAAGAATTAGTTAAGAATCTTTAATAATATACATCTACTTAAAATGATCTAATATTTTCACTTTCATCAATAACTCAGAATTTTTTAAATTATTTTGAAAAATATTACATATCTACTGTAACATACATAAGATCATAAAGATTATAATCGATTTTCTAGTACTTCGATAATCATTTAAATTACGATTTTGTAAAACAGTTCAAACAATTTTTACCTCCTATTAGAATAGAAAATCGTTACAGTTGATTTGATAAATTATCTTGTTGAGGCTGACAAAATACATTGATGCAAGTAAAATGAAAAGAAAAAGGAGACATTGCTACAGTACGTTTAAAGCGGTAATATAGGTACAAAATACAAAACGATTGAGTTTGGCTTTACATTATTTTAATTCATAAGTTAATATAATACATTATTAGGCTTATAGTTGCAAAAAAGTAATGGTATAGTCATTTTGTTCTTATCCTATTTCTTTTTTAATGATGATCCTGTTAATTTCTTTACACTCGCACAATACAATCATAAATTAGTTTGTCTCAAAACCTAGTTATATGAAAATGCATTTCATAATACAAAGTTATGGTTGTCTTTGTTTCTTATTTTTTTTATTTTCAGAGAAGTGTTTCGTTAAGTTTAAGCTCTATTAATTACAATTTATTACGATTAGTGCGATTATGTACAACATACATTAATAATTGTACAAGTAATTTCATTGTCTAATAATTTATTTTGATGTTTAGTACCATTTTCTCAAAATTAAAACTAATACTAATTGAAACTATATCTGAAACTATTTTATTTTCAACGTTGCGCTGTAGATAAGACATAAATTGTAAACTAGTGATTTCTACATACATACATATGCACAATTAATCGGTATGAAGTTCTTCACGAGATTAAATTAAACTAATTGTAATACGTAAAGGCTTTATCTAATTGTGCATCAAACTTATAAACATGCGTTTACTTTACGCATTTTTTTCATAGTAGTAAAAATCATTGGATAACTATATCTTTTTTTGTAAATAACATCAGTTACATATAAATTGGTGCAGGTTTTTTTTACAAATCATGTACGGAACGAGCACAAACAACTTTTTTAATTCGATTAATTCTAATTTATATTAAAAATAATTTAATGTTCAATTGAATTAGTTAACTACCGAATAAGATTAATACATTTTTCTTGGATTCCTGAACTTCCAGGCAATTAATATTTATTATAGATAAACCAAACTAAATTGGACGTTTCAATATTGTGTGAACGCTTGATAATTTTCATCGACGTTTTTTTTTCATGCAATTGTCGCTCTTATTGAACAATAAGTTTATTTAAATATAATATAATTAAGAATATAATAAACTTCAAAACAACGCAGGTACAATTTTAAAGAAACAAGCTCAACGCTCGGAATTAAATGTCTAGCTTGAAAATCATTCAATCTACTCTATACCACTCAGACCATAAAAAGACACTTGGTTCAATTCATTTATTTTTTAACGTCTGTTTACTCATTTTCGAAATTAGTGTTTAAAACATCTGTTCAAATGCTTCAATTACAGCTCCAATATCGAAAAAAGAACAACTTTCTTAACAACGTTAAATCAATTAAGAAAACTGTCCGCTAAGCGAACTGTTGTTCCAACTCGTGTATACAGCCTCTCTTACTCATGGTAGCTCAAAAACACCGAACGAAACGCATCCTTTTACGCTCTAAACGCTAGCTTGAGCGAGGAGGAAGCCGATTCCTTCCTCACTGAGGATTCTGATCCTCGATTGCTCACGCCCGCGAGTGGCCGCCGTGCTTGCGCTTCACGTGGGCGACGAGGGTGCCTTTGCGCGTGTACCTGGCCCCGCAGCAGTGGCAGGCGAAGCTTGGCCTCTTGTCACAGCCGTACTTGACGTGCTGCTGCAGATGCTTGAGCTTCTTGTACAGACGGCCGCACTTGGCGCATTCGAACTGCAATTCCTGCTGGCAGCGCTCGCACGTCTTGCGCGAGCGACGCTTTACGTACGCCGAGGTCAATTCGCAGCGGCCGCAGAACACTAGTGGTGCGTCCTCCTCTAGTTCTGTTGGGAAAAACAGGTTTTTTTATTTTCTTTTTTTAGATGATTTGGGTTCGGAAGGATTTGATAATGTATGGTAAGTTTGTAGGAATGATGTTTGAATTGTCAAATTGAGCAAGAGTTGTCGAGACTTTTGTGTAGTAAACAAAGAGCAATAATATATTATTATTATATCTATAGATGTAGATGTTGATAAAATGAGATAGGCATTTAGAATTTTTTCGACAGCTCTTTCTACAAGTCCAAATATATAAAAATTTTGAGGAATGAAAAAATTATAACTTTGTATTTAACTGTTATTGTTGTTTAGAAAAGGAAAACTTTTATATTTTTTGTAGAATTCATTTATATTTTATAGAAAAACCAAGCATTCTGAGTAATGAATAATGTGTTTATGAGTTAAAGGCGTGCCAGCAAGTTTTTATTCAGCGCCTTTAGAAGCACAAAGATCCAAATAGGATTTTGTAATTTATCGTAAACACTTAATCAGTTACCGATATTCAAGTAAATATTTGTAATTTCAAGTTTTGTTCCTAGCGTTAATTGGATATTGCTGCATGGTTGTAGTAATATTTTAAAATATACGAATATCAATTGTAACCGATTAATTGCAAACAGTAACAATAAAAATTACGGTAATGCTGATTATGTACCTGAGTGGTAAGATGCGTCGCCTAACATGTCATTGTCCGAGTCGTAGGGTATTTCTTCTTTGATGAAAACCGGATTCGTGGGCAGTTCTGAAATTCAAAAGTGGTCGAATTTCATCTATGAGGTTACAAATGAAACTATTATTTTCGGAATACCTCCGACACTTACCAGAAGAAAGTTTTCGCGCGTTGTGGTCACTTATTCTCCTTACGGGTGTGAATCGCCTTCGTATCCTATAGTCTGAAATAACATACAAAGATTGTCATTTATACGATATTTAAAATTAGTACATTTCTTATAAGTACATTAAAACAAACTAGCTAATTAGATAACTAAAAATGTTGTGGTCTACGTCATGCAATTTTTGTTACGTACGCTGCCAATTATTTGTAATGGTGAAATATTTTCTTTATAATGTATAATGTTGCAATTAATAATCACTTAAAGCAACGTTCGTAACAAAGATTTTTCGGTGCAAATACAAAACTCGGTAAGTGAAATGATTAACATTAATTATAGAAAAAAAATTAAATAAAGTACGACTATTTTTAGTAAATGTTATGAAGGGTTTTTACATTTCCGCAAAATGTAATACGATAAAGGTTTAATAAACGTCATAATGTGTTTGATTTTGTTTTCGGAAATATGTTGTATTAGAAATTTCTTATAAAATACTTGAATTTGTGATAACTTTTGATTGATTTATAATGTTATAATGTGAGATCAAATGTAATTTTGCATGGAAATTTTTCTAATACATTTGTACAAAATCTTGATGCTGTCGAAATTTTGTGAAAATAAATATTTGTAACACATAAATTATCAAATCAATTTTATTTATAAAAAGCACATACTTTTGTACAAACATATAACGCATTATTGACACAAATACGCTTTCTTTTATGATGATATATATATTTATTTACACAGTGCTAGTCTTGTAAAAATGAATTATAAACAGATAGTTATTATAATTGAAATATGAATAATCATATTAGAAATTTTTCGAATACATGTTCAGCACCAACTAATTAATACAAATTAATTGAGTTTTAGATTTACTTTTAAGAAAGTCTTGTTTATACCTGGATTTTACATAAGAAAATCACTTACTGATATATTTTGTACTTCAGTGAATGGCAAATTGATCACGACCCCACATTTTTGGATGTATTGAGAATTTCTTTCCCAATTACAATCACTTTTCCTCTGATCCTTGAACATCAATTTTCCAACTTCCAATTAAGCATAATTGTGAACTTTCCGAACTTGTTTGTAGACTTATCATTTTCTGCAATAAAATATATTTTGTTAGAAGAGGTAAAATATTTTATGAAGTTTTTTTTTATTTTAAACATGTATCTGTTAACATTATGTGATTTGAGGAAATTTTTACCTGTTTTGTTATGGTTCATACTTTTGACATAGCCAAAAATATAAAAACAGAAAAAGTGAATGTTTACCAACAATAACTATTATTTATTTATTCTAGCCTAAAGAGTTACAATGATAATATAATGAAAAAAAATGTTATAATTAAATATATTACGAAAGAAACGAAACGATATGCTAGTTAACATATAAAGTAACTCTCCTATCTTTAAAATGTTAATAGCTACATTAAGAACAATTATAAAACAACTTACTGATCGATTAAAAGAGACAAACGAACAAAGACTTAACAAAGAGTTAACCGAAGAATTATAATTAATAGATAAAAGAAACTAATACAGAAAAATTTTGTGATGTACATACTACCACTTCTAAATATTACACCTAACATTCCAACCACATCTAATCTAGACAAATCCTATTTGAAGAAGCAGAACCGCTTGTGGTTTTTAAGATGATCACCGCGCCGGAACTTGCTGCCGCACTTGGGGCACGCGCGCACCTCGCCACGCTCGAACACCGTGTGCATGCGTTTCACGTGTGCCTCCAAATCCTTGTAACCCGGCGTTTCGTTGGGACACTGGGGACACTTGACGCGCTGCTCCTCGTCCCCTGCGCACCACTGGGCGTGCTCGCAGCGCGCAACCTCATCCCTGAACCTCTTGTTGCAGCTGGGGCACGGATAAAATTTGGCGTGCTTGTATTTTAAGTGCCTGATGAGGTGAGTTTTGGAGATGGCGAGGAAGCCACATTTGTCGCAACGCAGTTTCTTCTGGGTCTGCTTCTTCGGTCTGCCGCGCTGCCGCGGCTGTTCTTCTTTGGTTGATCGAAGTTGTCGTCGGTCTGGTAGGGCTTGGAGGTATAAGATGTTTCGTTAGGTGGGAATTACTTGTAGAAAATATCGTAAAACGTTTTTTTATGTTCTTTATAGGGCTTTCGTGAGAAATAATTTTTTTTTTTTTATGAAAAGCAAAAGATTAAGTTTTTTTTACAATGATGCCTTTGGAATAATTTTTCAAGTCTTCAAAATATGATAAAAATTATTTGTAGGTACATTACTTTTAAGTAATAATTTTTTATAATTTATTTATCTATTTGGTGCTTAGACATTTATAGTTATAAAATAAGACATTCTGCAACCTGATAACTTTTGTTTAAGATGATTAATTTCATTAACATTATTTCCCTCTTCTGAATAATTCCACTTAACCTTTAGGGTACTGGAAAGTCACTATAATTGCTCAGGAAACGTTTTCCAATTTGTGTTTAATCTATAGTATTTTAAGATCAGTGATTACGAATTGATTTATTATCAGCGATCCCAAAAACTTAGAGTACATATTTTTCCAATATTATCCGCTATGTTCAATTACGAAAATCTGAGAGCTCATTCGCAATCAGTGACCCGAAAATATACTTGGACAGATTTTTCAATTTCTTTAGTGAATTTCAAGTCAGATGAGAAATTTTTTAAAAAATAGGCAAAGCTAATATTAGTATTACCCTTCCAGACCGGAATAGAACATGGATTGTCAATCCACGATAGAAGATAACTTGGTCTACATTCTCTTAGAGGAATTACGTACCTCAAATGCCAGTACTCTAAAGATTAAAGCTACTAGCTTGATTGTATTTTATGATAAATATTATCAAACGATATTTTTCATAAGTATAAAGCTTGAAAGTTTCTTTATAAATATTTTCATAAATAAAGTTTTTTGAGCTTGAACGTACCTGGAATATTACTCTTTTCAGGAAGTATTTCTTGTTCATTATCATTTGAATCTTCTAACAACAATATTTCAGGAAGTATTTCTTGCCCATTGTCATCCGAATCGTCTAGAAACACTTCCTCTTTCACGAAGACTGTCTCGGTAATGCTTAGCATATCTCTCTCTATAACATGGAAATGCAACATAAAACTATTATCATCAATTGAAAATCGTTTTATTAATTTTGCGTCTATATTAGTATGTTAATTTATTTAATGACTTTTTTTCGAAGAAATTTCTTAGAGTTTTGAAGGGTTCAGCTCCGTTAGTTCAGTACAGATCAAAATACTATTAGAAGATTATTGTTAATATGTTAGTAATAAAGGTCTATAAATAATATTATTTGTAATTAGTAGTGCAACAGTTGAAAGAAAAAAAAACTTCAAATTTTAAAAGAATAAAATTAAATATAAATTGATAATAAGTCCATGAAAAAGTCTTACACTTTAGTACAATATTAATGAAGTATAAAAGAATCTTAGAAAATTAGAAATGCACCAGAAACTTTAATCAAAGGAAGACTGTAAGAATTTAAAATTTGCTTTCGCGGTTCATACGCATAGTATTATAAATAAACGCGTTATACATGTTTTATTCCGATGACGAAGAAATTATATTATGCGAATGAAAACCTTATAAACAATAAAATAAACAATTAATAAAGTTCGTTCTTGTAAAACCAGAAAGATTATTCCAATCTGTCATATTCATTTCATGTTTTATTTTATTTGATTTGATGTAAATAATTAAGCAAAATATTTTCTAAAATATAACACACATAATTTTAATACTTTGTTGCAATACATAAATCAACGCTTTACAAAAATTAATCTTAATCCTGCCATGCCCAGACTAATTTCCTGGCGATTAAAAATTCTGAAAAAATTCGGAGATGAGTTATGATCATTTTCTGACTCGTTTACGTAATAAAACGTTTTTTTAAATTTATTTAGTTACCTCGTCTTCTGTACAACCCAAACTGATCTAAACGGGGGTGAGATCGAAAATAGTCCATTTCGACCTGATAAATTATATTACATAGCTCTAAGTTTATCGTATGCGGAGAAAAAAGTCAATGTAACAAATATGTTTAAGTGGGTATTATATTAAAGAGTTAAAAAAGTTATGGAATAGTATACAAAACATACTGAATTAATAAATATCTAAAACTTACAGTTGGTAATATTAATTTTCTGCGAATTATAATTGAAAATTAATTATAACATTTCAAAAAGGTTTGTGATAATATATAAAGTGTTACTTTTGTTATCTATCTTTACCATGAACATGGTTCAGTTCAGAACATTCAATTTTGCGTTACAAAATTGTTAGTTGTATATTTTGACTGATAGATTCGGACATGCGGTAAGAGTAAAATTGTAAAAATACTTACATAACATCTATTCAAAAACTCATCAATAAATTCAAGCGTTTGAAAAAAAATATAAATTTGTCAAATAATAAAACGTTTTGAATGGAAAAATAAATTATAATATTTTTAAATAGAAAGAATATGAAATTAATGAAGTCAACAAATGATAGAATTTATGAATTATTTTATTTAAAAAAAATTAACTTTGGACATGGGAAGAAATAAATTGAATAAATTATCACTGGGAATTTATAGTAGAAGGTTAAAAAAAGAAATGCAAATATGTTTTTATGATTTTTTATTTATTTATTTATTTATAAATATTACAAAAATTGTGAATTATAAATGCTTTCACTGAAGATTCATAATATCATTTACAGTTGAAAATTAAAATATTCTACTAAATCTTTTAATAAAAAAATAATGTAAAAAGCTTACTAGATGTACGATTATATATCAATTAAAATAAGAGTACATTAATTCGTGTCCTAACGTATAAATACTTTTTAAAAAAATAATTGAGTGGCACTTAAAGCTAGCGATAGTACGATTAAAGTCACAGGTCACAATATCGGTTGCATTGGGAGATGGAATCTTTATAAAAACTGTAGAGGTCCGTTTGCGCGATGTCATGTCTATTTACTATCACGAGGACAAGAAAAAAAAATCGTTCCTTAAATGCTATGCGAGCGAACTAAAACATGGCACAATGGTTAAAAAATGTAGGGCGTTGTATGTGTGTATGAGTGAATAAACAAAAAATAACATAAAATGAGAATCTGTGTATAAAAATCTATTGCAGTCTATAAATATATTCAGTACAGGAACATAACAGAAAATAGTATCACGTGGTATAAAAATCTTTGAGGGACTGGTGTAAATAAATAAAAATTAATAAAACTGTTGATGGCGGTTACGTCGGATAGTGTAAACTGTAGGAACTAAAAAATATAGTTACTGTTCGAGCTATGGAGGAAGAATACGAAATCGATAGTCAATACTACGTCGACATCGAAATGCTGACTGTACTTTTGCTTTTAAACGAGTATTTAAAAACTTAAGTTGTCTTTAATAAAAAAAAATAAAAAAATAAAAAAAAGATTTCACTGGATATAGGAATACTATTTGCGTGTAGTTGCATTATTATAAATAATAAAGAGGAAGATGATATTGTATCAGTACAGTAAATAAATTAATTAAATTAAAGTCTATTGCTGCTGTGCTACAGTTTTTATAAAGATTTAAAAGTAATGTATTCCACAAATGTTTTATGTACATCTATTGAAAATAAAAAATCGGCATCTTATCGTTGTATAGTATCTAAGACTTTTTTTAAAAATATATAGTTCTATTGGCGCTTTATATTTAGAATTTTGATCGCTTTTAAAATATTATTTAATCACTAGTTCAACGTTCAATCGGTCGTATCAATGGAAATATCTCGATTATACACTAAAAGAATGCTAATTATTTGTAGCTCTAAATTACTCGAATATATAGATAATTTTTTTTAAGGCACTTATTACATAAGCATTAATTTTTCCTTCATTTTCTTTTAGCGCTTAAATGCAAATGATCAAAGTCACTTTCGAAATTCATTAACTGTATAGCGATTATTTATAAAATTTGTATCACCGTGAATGTGAACAAGCCAAACTCCCTTGAGTCTTTATAAGACTATTTGTTTTTTTTTTGTTTTTTTTTTTTTAATTTAAGTCTATCACAGTTGGTGTTTCTTTGTAACTGGTTGCTGCGTAGTGAAAAATGTATTTTTTAAGTTTGTATACAGTTGTCCATGAATTGAAAAAAGTTCACCAATCTTAACCCCAATTACCTAAATTTAGTAATCCTCTCCTTATTATTATTATAGTAATTCAATAAGCGATATAATAGTAAATTTTTATAATAATTTTCTGTTGAAAAAGGGCAGAGATTAAGAACGAAGCAAATATATAGTTTTATTTGATATAACATATAAAATTTAGAAATGCCATACACCGGTTAGGCATAAAATTTTTTTAATCCATTTAAAAAATTAAAAATTACGCTAAATTACGGTGATTGTAAAATCGTGCGACGTCAATTTTGTCAAACGTAAATAACTCGTGCCAGATACACACATTTTTTTGTTTTCAAAACAAAGCTAATCAAGCAAAATAAGATGCACTTATTTTTGTACTTGGAACGTATTATGAACTTTGCTCTTTCCTTACATTTAAGACTATATTAGTTATCCACGGTTTTCAGCCCACGAAAATTTTTCAAATCTCGGAGCTGTCATGATCACGGATGTTCCGGAATTTTTTCAATACGAATACGATAGAGATATAGTTAAAAAATCTTTCAATGATTTTTACGTCATCTCGACAATAACGTTCTTTATTTTTTTTTTTTTGATCTTTTCTTGAGTATAAATGCAAAATCACAGCTTTGAGCTAATGATTATAAAGCCTAACTTTGTTTACTTTCCTTACACTTACGGGGAATATGTTTGTCTCGCACCTGACATGAAAATATCAGTATCTTCATCACGTTAAAAGCTAGTCGAGTCACATATAAAATCGCAAGTACGCGCAATATGGAATGAGAAATTTGAAATGCTGTATAAAGTACTTTTTACAAAATAATTGTCATCTTTTACATATGGAAATAAAGTATCTCAACTGACAGTATTATTTTTGTTATCTAGCTTTTCAAATTAATCTGATTCCACATCGGGATTATCAATGTACCTTACGAAAAAATATTTCATTCACATTTTTTTTTCACTGTTTGTCAGTAAATACTTGATCTGCAAAAAATATTTTGACCCACAATCTGAGTGAAAAATTACAAAATATTATATATATAAATTGATTTTCGTTAATTTTTTTCATCATTTTTCCATATATTCCAAAATAGACGAGTCAATCGTCATATTATTTGATAAAACAGTTTAGATTTTGCATCAGCTTTTTGTATATGCACATGTTTTCAGATAGGATGTCGAATCCTACGTTTTTTGGTATCTTAAACAATATTCAACTAAACGTCGTCTCTCCGACCACGACGATTATTATTTTTTAAAGTATAATTTTGTCAATCATTAAAAAGCGGTAAAATAAACGTGTCAACGAGCCTTCGGTTTCAAACCAAAATCCAAACGCGTATACGCAGTATAAAAGCCAGCTCTATAAAGCCATCCGTTTCACTGGGAGAAGAAAAAGTATATAATATATAAATTTAAGCTCTAACTTAGTCCTAATAAAAGCTTTTGTTTCATTCATTGATTAGCACGACAGATTATAAAACCTACGACCTTATCCTCTACAGCGCGAAATCAAATAACGCGGTCCATGAGTATTCGTTCGTCTAAAAAAAAAAAAAAAATAAAAAACAAAAAAAAAATCTTAAAATTTCGCTCGTGTCAAACGAACCCTTGCGAGAGAAAGCCGACGTGTGGTGTGGTCTATATGTGTGTGTACGTTCTCATTCGCCACCCAGATTGCGCGCAGCCGAAATCCCGAGAAAGAGCTGCCGGTCCGCCCCCTACTTCCGGTCGATCTTGTCCTTGTGGACGCGCTCGATGTGCCGCGCCACGTGCATCTTCTGCTTGGCCCGGTAGGAGCAGTACGGACACTGGAACTGCGGCTCCTTGCCGCATTCCCACTTGCGATGGTTGCGCAGACTGCTCTTCAGCTTGTAGACGCGGCCGCAGTCCGGACAAGCAAAGTCCTTGAAGTCACCGGCGCCACCGGGGGACGTGTCCTTCTCGGAGCCGCTGCCCGAGGTGTTGGCCGAGCGCCAGACGATCGAGGGCACGTACCAGGAGTGCCAGGTTGACGCCGAGCGGTGCAGATCGGCTAGGCTCAAGTTTTGCGCTGCAAGCAGAGGCAAACGTCGGTTTTTGTTGCGATGGATTAGAAAGAAAGAGAGAGGAAAAGAGAGATCAGATACTCTCAATGCGATGAGTATCGCTTGGGTTCAGGCTTTTTTTTCTTTTAGATGTGTCGTGTTGTAGTGGTGAAACGAGTGTGAGGTTTTTGTGTGTCGGGCTTTTTATAGGCGTCGTTGCGCGATCAAATTTACTTAGTCGTAGTCGGAGAAATAGTATTTAAAAAAAAGCTTTGCATAGTGGAGTCGAAGTTACGGTTTAAAAAAAATATAAAAGAATTTCTGTGCATGTGTTTATGAAATTTTTTACCGAAATAGTGAAAAAAAATATTTTGAGAAAGATTAACTTGAAAGGGAATAAATATTTTTCTAAGTAAATTTTTTGTTAAAAAATTTGTGCAACAAAGAAAAAAAAATGAAAAAAAGATTAGTTTTTGGTTTGAAAATTTTCACGTTACGAATAAGAAATAATAATAAAAAATAAAATAATATTTTTCCGACTAGGTGTAAATAAATTTACTTATATTAAATGTTTAAAGCAGTCCTCAACCGTTGCATTCTGAAATATCCCTTTTCACTGAAATAAATATAAATATTAGAGTTCAGATTTTTAATTTAAAAGAGTAAAGCGTTAAAAATAATAAAATGCTAAATTAAATAAACTTTAAAGGCAAAGATATAAAGAATAAGTAAAGGTATTTCTTACGAAGTACAATAGTAGCTGAAGCAGAAGAAAAATTAATAAATCTAATTAAAGATGCATACTTATGCGCTAAGTTAAAATAACATTCACAAGATATTCAATGAACTTGTTAGTAAATATTTAAAAAAAAAACATAATTTTCATTTATTTTATTATTAAAAATAATACAAAACAAAAATAGACATAATAAATAAAAATAATTATAAGGATTCACAAATCAAGTTGATTATCTGTTTGTTGTACTCGTGTAATTAAATCATGAGTGCAGTTATTTGTAGGCTGCTGATAACATAAATTTTACCTTTGACACATCTTCACCTAAAAAAAAGAAAAATTTACGTTAGTAAAATTTTTTATTATATCAACATGTAAGCATTAAATAAAATCCTAATGAAGAGTTCATAAAAAAAATTATTAACAAAAATAAATGGGAAAAAAATATTTGATTTAAAATCAACCATTCTGTATGTCAACTGGGTTGATAAAGAAAACAAGACAGGAGTGACATTTTGAGTATTATTTAATTCATAAGTACTACACATACAAAGTGGTAAAAAATATACTTATTTTTATTTGAGTATATTGTAAACGTTTAAATGAGTATAAAAATAATGTATGATCGCTTCTTAACCTTAATGCTTATATTTATAAAGTACACAATCGCATCATTTTTCGTTTGTCAGGAAAAGAGTTTGGAATGATCTGAACATCTTAGAATGGATATACATTATGGAAGGCACATTCAATTTTAAATTAGCGAAAGTAAGGGCTCTTGCACGAATGAAGATACACTCAGGAATAGTGCCTGCCAGCCAATAGAAAGTGAGATTTAATAAGACTGTTCCTTCTTGTTCCTCCAGAAAAGGAATAAGCCTTTTTAAAGTTTGCTCGTGATTGGCTGTTATGTGTTATTGTTCAGTGTACCTTCATTCGTGCAAGAGCCCTAATGTGTTCGAGAAATATACGCGTTTTCACATAGTATTTTTAACGGTATATTTTTTTTAACGCTCTAGACACACATATTATACAACAATACTTTATATTGTTTCGTTCTTATTAATAGAAATGTCAAAGACAACATTTTCGCAATAAGTTACATTGTAAACGGTACTGAAAAATGTAGATTTGGCGACTTTCACTAGATAAGTATTATTACGTACGTATAAAATGGATTCGGTATCGCTAATCAAACGTTATTATCTTAAAAAAATTATAACTAAATAACGGTTTTTATATAAAAATCGTAAAAAATGCAGTAGTTAAGTTCAAATTAACTTATATCTAGTTGACATTATTTTGAAATATCAAAACAAGCTAAATATCTTGAATGTTTTTATTTAAATACGTATTGAAGAACAAACAAATATCAAATCAGTGTAGAAGTATCGTATAAAAAATTGTTGTCACTTTAAATTCTTATTTTTACTAACAATATACTTTATATAGAAAGAGTTAAATATTTTAATTTTACTTACAAACGTGGAGTATAAAATAGTTTATTAATACTTGTATCAAAAAAGTAACATCGTCTTATACCTAATATATTGGAAAAAAACAGTTTCAAAATATTTCCTTATAAATAGTTATTCTTCGCGTTTACTGACAACATTTATTTTATGATTTAGCCTGTTTTGAACGAAATATTACTTATAAAAACAACAAGATTTATTATCACCTTTTTCCGTGGCGGAAGGAACAATTATTCATTACCGAAGTAGACGAGCCTGACATTCTTCTCTTATAAAAATTTGTATCACTCTGTTAACATTGAAATGGAATGACTTATAAAGAGCTTTTACTTTTAATTGTCTCAATACTTAGTTGGTGTCCAAATCATTAAAAACTTGATTCGAAGCATTGGCAGGGGAATACATGAATCCCTTACGATCAAACAAAATACTTAATTAATCGTATAAAAATCATCTTAATCGTATTCGGTACACGACCTGTATAAAACATCTAACGCTTTTTTGAAGTTGAAATAAAAATTCGATGTTGAGATAATCGAGTTCGTGAGGTTCGTCCTGATTGCGGCATAAAGTCGAACGTTTCACTTGTAATAGTCAAAGTACTTGTACTTCCAGATACTGTATTATTGATGAAGGGATGATTATAATTAAAGGGAAAATTGAACAAAATGAATTTCTCAACTCAAAAAAGTGGTCACAAAGTTCAGAGAAGATATAAGAAGCTGATTTGTTTCGAGTCACTATGCTAATAGCTAAATTCGAGACAAACCGACCATTTCTATCTCTCTCCGACGTACAATTCAATCCTTGGGACCAACTCTCAACGACAAGTCGCAACATCATCGCAATAATAATCACGATAATAATATTAAGGGGGTGTCGTTCTCGTGTACTCTGTTTTACCGACAGAACACGGTAAATTCTATATTATCAAAATAAATATATCGAATTACGTCTTATA
>UXGD01004212.1:0-17815 GCA_900474315.1 Torymus auratus | reverse complement strand
GTCTTACTCCGGGCTACTTGACAGTTTGGCCATTTTCCTACAATTTCATTCATTCTCCGTGTCTTTTCAACAACATTTTTTATATAAATTTGTTCACGAGTAATGACGACAATATTTATCATTTTAATGGCAACACCCGGTGGATATTGCATGCAATATTATATAATTCAAGATGTGAAATATCTCGTTCAAGTGAATTCAGTTATACAAATATAAATACCATCAAACATTTTTACTCTCAATGACGCAAAAACGCCTTTTCGCAGGATTACCAGAGCGGATATACTCATATGAATGGACTGAAAAGTGTGTCATCGTATCAACTTACACACATCATCCGATCGCGCCGCGGCGCGTCTGTTTGAAGCCGGACAAGTTGACTTTTTTTGCGCACGCGGGAAACTTAATCGCATCGGTTTCATCGTTTTTGCACCTCTTATATATCTGCTGACTTTCGCGATACATACACTGGAAATTTGTTGCGTTTTCGTGTATACGGTCGAGTTGAAGAAACTTGCACAAAGCCGTGTCCGTCCTTCACATTTTTCAAATTTAAATAACCCAGTTTGCCTTCAAATACCTCCACTTTATTCGAGTTTATGGACTATATTTAACTATATTGACTTTAACACAGCGCCTCTCGGCACTTGGAAAGTAAGAGATTCCTTTGTGAAGAGTATAATAAACGACCTTTTGTCATCGTACAATAAAAAATCAAGATCCTGTTGCTTTCAACAACGTAGTTCAAATAACATTTCAACAAAACAAATCGGCTGTTCCATCATTGAATCCACCAGCAACCGTCTCGTCCCCATTCACCAAGATCCCTATCACCTTACTATGTATCCAGCGCCAAAAACTTTTCATCATTAAAATCGCCTCAGCCCGCGGGCTGCAACTTACAACGCGCGATACTATCGGCCATTTCCGGGGGCCGCACAGCGGCGAATCAATTTTTACCAACTGCCTTACATTTCGATACAACTCCTTACTCTTACTTACCGTATGTATCGCTTATTCAATAGCACTACGCGCAAGCGCATTCCCTTCGAATTTCACCGAACGCGGGGCATGACTTTCATTCGGCGCAGAGAGAAATACTTAGTTACTTGCCTTGCTGTTATAGCCTTGGCGCACGCGCGCGATAGCTGCGGTCGTATATACCTTTCATCGTGCTGTATGGGTGCCATAACGGTATACGGCTCAAAAATGAATTGTGTTTGCCTTGCGTTTCCGGAGCACGGATCGAGATTATTTTCTTTCGTTAATATGGTGCGCCCGTTCGCACGGACTGGATCTTTTTGGCTGAGGAGATTATCATATTATATGGTGTGCTGGTCGTTAACCGTGGATGACCCGTTTAGTGTAGCCTAGGATTAGAAATTTGGAGGGTTATTAAAGATTTTAAAGAATTTCGGTGTTTTATTTATACCTATTTTTACGTATATCGATTTGTGCAATCAAAACATTGTAATATAATTTCGAACCCAAAAATTACTTCTACGAGAATAGCATGGACAAAAATTAGAAAACTTTTTGGAATTCCAAAAGAATGTTCATCTATAGGTCTACGATCTACTTTTTTTCTTATAACACTAATGAAATTGACCTAGATCTGATGGATTTTCGAAACGACGATTTTGAAATTTTTCGAATCTTTTCGCGATAACTATAAGTCGACGCGCGATTCTTTTTGTTTTTTCTCAAAAACGTGGGAAAGTATCACATAACATAATGAAGATAACGAATGGGCCTTTAAGGAGTTTAATTATTCGCATAAAATAACACTACACGTGTGCGTATAAGCTACTATGTACGACGGAAGATACTGTTGTATTTCGACCCACTTCGCCGTGCTCTAAAATTTCAATTCAACAACTGTATTATGTTTCAGTATAACTTTTATAGATAGATTGTATAACGTATTTCATATCAATTGGAACGATTCCAACCACTTTTACCCACCAATCCTTTGCCAAAGAATATCTAAATAACTAACGCACCAGATAATTTAAATAATCCCAAAAATGTGTTTACAATATTATTTCTAAACCGCGTGCAACGTGTACATATAAAACTACACAGACAGCAGCCAGCGACGAGTGACCTAAATTCACGAGTCGCGACCGTTGGACGCAGAGAGGAAACTCTCTTACTCGCGCGCGGTGCTCTCCCCGAAAAAAAAACGTTAATTATCGGCCTGGCGCTCCTTCGGCTCGCTCGGGCGTTAGGCAAGGTACACACACGGCCTGATGGGTATTAAATTGCTCCTACTTGTAATTCTTTTTCGTGATATGTTTAGCCCGCGCCGCGCGTATATGAGTTAATTTTATATACGATAGAGCCTTATTATCTTAACTATATATAATATATATGTTGAAATTGTTTTTATCTGCATATTTAAAGTGCATAAAATGTTTCGCGGTTTTTGCTCCTTTCCGCGCGTATGTAAGTATTTTACTCTTGGGCTTGATTATATTTATTAGCGCATTCCGTAAGGATTTTTTTTTTGTGTGTAAGTAGTTGAATATTTCAATATTTAGAATTTTATCGAGCTTGGAATTTTTGTTTTCTATAAGAGTAGATGCAGTAGAATTAAACCTGTAATGATTTCACTGCACAGCAATGTATATAAATATAAAGTAACATTTTTTTTTGTTCGTCATTTCGAAATTGTGCAATATACAAATAGAAGATTAAATTATATTCGAGGCGAACCAACGTTCGATATCACGCACGTCCCGGCGTTAAAGTCTCCATATACTTTGAAATGAAACAGCCAATAGCTATACACACGTTATACACACGTCTACCATAAACACTTTCATTTTACAACCACCATATATTCGATACTTTAAAAATATCATTCCTCCTATAACATTCCAAAATATACCAACTAACGAATACCCTCGCATCCAATCAACCAATTCACAACCCCGCCATTTTTGGAAAAATCAATTTTTGCAAACTCTATCACCCGCTGCTCTTTCACTTCCTTATACTTTTCTCTCCGCAACATATACTTCTGCCATACTGCAGCCTCAGCGCCCAGAGAAATCAGCTGAGCCTCGCGCGACCGCCGTCAGGCGAATTACAACACGCAGTGTGCCTGCTCGCCTACCTATATACACACGCTTGCGCAATAATTTCTGCTCGTTTTCTTTCGATATTTAAATGTCCTGATCCCCCCCTCCTCCTTCTCTGCTCGTGTCTCTTTTACACGCTTACTTTTAGGCCTCTCTCTCTCTCTCTCTTGCTCATATACTTAATATATACATATACACGTGTGTGTGAGTGTGTTTTATGTGGCGGATTGGCCAACGTAGGCGGCCCTCGGCCGGACACACAATGCGTGTATGTGTATATATACACATACAACGCCGCGGAATTACAACGCGGGGCGTGGTGTGAGTCATGCGCGCGAGATACGGGATTTTTTTTCTTTTTCGTTTTTTCTAGTAGGAGCTGCTGCTGCTGCTGTCGTCTATATATATACCTACGTGCCCTGCGCGCGACCTGTCCGGGTTTGGCAAGTATAATAGACCGAGTGGACGAAGGCGAGTCCAAGTGTGGCGCGGTAAATGTACCTATGCTTATTTATAGAAATGGGTATGGTTGGGAATTTGTTTTCACGATGAAAGTGTGATTTAGTGGCTAGTTGTAGTTGTATATATACCTATTTGAAAGGATCATAGTCATGCAAACGTTTTTGCGAATGTTTTGCATACTGTTAATGCAGTTAAAGTTCATTGAACTGTTGCTACAGTTATACCAACGTGTATGTAGGTATTCTAAGATAATGATTTATTGAAATATAAATAATTACAGATTAACGCAATTTACAAACTTTTTATACAGGTTTATACTTATATACACGAGTTGTGATATATTCTGAGAAACGCTTTTTCTATTGGAACATACGTGTGCAGTTTTTAAATATTTTAATTAGCCGGATAAAAAACCACATTTAGCGCGTGTGTATTTTAATTATTGACCTTTCTCAAAGCCGTTTTTATAATAATTACGTTGCTGCGAAATCGCGAAAGTGTACGGTATATATGGGTTGAACGCGCTAACTAATAAGTTGTATTTAAAGACACTGACGGCAGCAGCCGCACGAGTTTATGCTATGGTTTATCGATATTTGTCAATAATGCGTGCATTATGCATGACTTACACCCTCTGCGTCTATTAGACCAGGATTATTATTCAGAATATATATATGCTTGAATAATTTTCTTTGTGTCTAGGAATTGAATTACGGCTTCGAGCGCAACTATTTTCTGCATCATACGTTCTTTTCTAGATCTGTAGTTGCCATGGCTACAATTAGCCTTTAGGTGTAGGATTAAATTATTTAAGAGTGATTCGTGTAACTCCGGTTAATGAAAAAGTGGAGGATTAAATTATTGAATGGCGGGTAACGTTTTATTACGCTTTTAAAATACGCGCGTGCCATTTTGCATGAATCACCAGCGAATTCACATAAATAATACAGTTTTATTTCAAATACGTTCAGATCGTAAGAAAGCACGGGAAATTCATTATATCCGTTAATTATTCAATTTTCTATTGATTACTTAATTATACCAAATGTAGACAAGCTGCTGTGGCTGTCGTAATAATTCTTGTGTAAGAATTCAGCCGTTTCATTATTCCAGCTGGACGCGAGACAGCCATTTTTAAAATCTATATCTTGTTTCACTTTGTATTGGTATACCTACCTACTAAATAAATTCTGAGTGCATTCTGATTCACATGAAAAATAAATGAAAACTACAGCCGTCATTTCACTTTCAGTAGTATAGTTTACCATTCCATGGATTTAAATGCAAGAAAAAGCCCGGAAATTCCGTTTTGCCAAAGCTAATTTAAGAGTGGGGAAACCCCGAATACCCGAGATATATTCCAATATCGCCGGCGGAATCGGCAACCAACCCAAAACTGTAAAACGATAAACTTCATAATCCTTTTCTTGCACTTTTTCGGTATACCCCTCATAAAAGCAACGACGGTCGTGATAGCTCGGATACCTGCTGTTCGACCCTTCCCCTATAAAATTGTCCGCTTATATAGAGGTACGAAAAGAGTACTTTATAGAAACACCTAGTGTTCACCTTTCTTATACTGTTTGCGCGTTTTTGTTTTAAGAAAACGTCAAAAAATAAATTACCACTAGCGACCTAAGTGACAAAAAAACCACCTAATACACATACACCAAAGTAAAACACCGCTATATTTTTAAACAAAAAAATGTCTTTTACAGCCAAACCAATCCGACAATCATGTACACCAATCCAATCCACGCACTCATACCATAACACTTATACTCTCATAACGCCCATTACACCTTCTCTCTCGTATATATACACCGCACAAAAGAGCCGCGAAGAATAAAAGAAGAAGAAGAAGAACGGCGCGCATCGGACGCATCACAAAGAGAGCCAACCGCAACGCGCGCGCGTTGCGCAAAGTGTAACGCCGAGACTCTCGCCGCGGATCGCGAGTATTACCTACACAATGCGTCTATACGTATATACCTACCTATGTACGCACACGAAAGTGTACAACGAAATTATTGAATAAAACATCGCGTCCGCGTTTATATACGCCTTTTTTGGAGCCCCGCAATAATGCGCGGAATGTCGTGAGATGCTATTGTACATAGTATAGCAGAGTTTGCGGACGATCGTCCGCTGTGGGTATAATTGGGCGGGGGAGATGGCTTTCTGGCTTGTATTATGCGCGTGCGTGCGGGTTGTACCGAGATTCCACGGAGGTGTATTGAAATGTGGTATACGGTTGATTGGAATGCTAATTTTTTTTCAAAATAGCATATTGTAACAAAATTATAGAAGGGTAAAGTAGTTTAATATACGCGAGAAAAGAGAATGAAATAGAAAGCAAGTATAAAAGAGTTCAATAACTATGAAAGCACTATACCCGTGAACTTAACTTCTGTGTTTATTAACCATTACACTCGAATAATGGCTCATCTTTTATTATAGCCACTTCCCTCATTCAATCTCCCTAATAAACGAAAACGAAAAAACTAAACACTTGTATTCCGCACTCACCGTGAAATAGGAGAAAACTACTGTAAAACAAGTGATATTCTTCCATTCCGCGCGCTTAAAACAGAACGACGAGGTAACCGTCAGTAACGACCTCTTAATTAGGAAAAAAAGCAGCGAAAGAACTTCCTTCCGCGGGCGTGGGACACCCGATGCGCAGCTTTGAGAGCAGTCGCGCTGTTTCATTAAGCTGGCGAATTTTTAGACCGCCGGAGCGCATACAGTGAAAGTGACGAGTACGCGCGAACTTGGTTACGGGAAAATGATGAGCCGCGAGGTAAAATGTAGAGTGTGATGTTATGGTAAGTTCTTGCTTGTGATTATTGTGAAATCGTATAGTTTTGTGAGCACAAAATATGTGTGTTACGAATTCGAATCTCGATCAAAGCCGACGATGATTTATCACCCTCCTCCCGTCACGGTAATTTTTCATACGCTCCAATAGATCAGATTCGATTGCAGCAATGCGCGTCGGTATTTCTGCCGCCTTTCTTCGCGCATAATCTAGCGCATCAATTCGATATAAAAGAAAAATGATTTAAAGCGCGTGCGCATGCATGAAAAGGAAGAAAAAATATCGACGATTTGCTTCTTTCTGTCGTTCAAATTAATGGCTCGATTTCTAATTTCCCGCGGGGAGATGCTATTATATACCATTGACAGGGAAAACCGCGCTTTCTGCGATGCGACGTTGATGCGTCGATTTTAGTCCGAGTGAAATTTTTAATGCGGCTTTATATACCAGTCGGGCAGTCGCGATATTTTATATTATATAGAAAGATGATTTTGCGAAGTGATTTATATATATTTTTCGTTTTAACTGTATAGAAAGTATATGAGGTGTTTTTTGTGCGAAAGGATTTGTTAATATCATTTTTTTTTTTACGAAATGTTTAATGTTACACTACACAGTTAAAGACAATGAAGAATAATCGTTTGCGCTTTTCAATAGGCCATTAAAACTTTTTAGTTTCACCTTTATAACATAATTACAAACTATTTGCTCTAAATGTATATAATTAATAATACATACTATCTTAATACTACGATGGATACAATTTTCTCGGTTAATATCACACGTGATGTGTGTCTCGCAACATTTGCTCTTCGCAAAAATTAAACTCCATTTCTCTTGAGAGCAAAGTTACTACCGCAGTTATAAACAGTAATAACACTTTGGAAAAATTCTTCTATACAAACTCATTTCTTTTTAACATTTACACGAAGAGCGCGGCGCACAGCCACGCCAAACTTCAAACTTTCTACACGATTTCTACTGTAAAAATGGTCATTAAGAAGAAAAAAAAAACAACGGACTCGCGGAAATGGACGCCGCCTTTACGGCGGACTCGTGAAAATGTGTATTAACAAGAGACTTTGCAACGGTGAAAACGCCGCTCACAATCTGCAACTCGAATCTGGCATTATGGCTGTATTGTCCCGCGCTTTTTCATGTATCTCTCGTGCCTGTGTGTGTGTGTCTCCGATGTTATCAAAATTCACTGACCACGAAAGTCGACTTAGAAACGTGATGACAATGGCGAGTCGCCTTTTTTTTCAAGCACATTTTAAGTTTCATCATAAATTGAGAAATTTTTTGAAAACATTTTGATGCGAAATAGACGAAGAGTCATTTTATGATGTAACGAAAACATTGTTTACAAAATGTGAATTAGTATTAATTATATAAACAAAAATAAAAATTACACAAATTGACATTTTATACCTTCTAATACTATAATTACCAGCATCGAATAAAGTATTATATAGATCTTGCTCCAAGTTATATGACACACTAACACCGTAAACCACAACACAACCATGGCACACCCGCAAAAAGCGCCAGGCTCAAACTCTACAGTTCGATCTTAATTTCGAGCTCATTGTTCGGCGAAAAGCCTATAAGCGCGAACGACCGCCGCGCATTCCACTACTAAACACCAACGGCGCACGCATCGCAGAGCGGCCACCGCTAACGACCACGCGAACTAAAATTACATAATAAGCTTTTATGTAATCCCAATCAATGGAAAAAGCATAATACAACCAAACCTTTGCCATTTCTCGCCAAATGTGGCGCGTACTTTATACATGCAGCTGTGTGTATATACATGTACACGCTGCACGTGTCTTGAATTTCCGTTTCGATAACTCGGCATTATTATATATTGTATGGTAATTCGGCGGTGGTGGACGTAGGCCGTTGCACCTGAGTTCGAATCGGTGCATCTCCGCATTTTTAGGAATGAATCGCGCGTGTAAGTCATAAAGTTTTGTAATTTATTTCTTTCGCGGGATGAATAATACATATAGTTTTGGTAAACTTGAACATTTTATATAGCAGTCGACTATATGAATAACGTAAAAGTTGCGGTACATGAATGTTTAATATTTAAAGTTTCTGATAATATTTAATTCCTCTAGCGGCGAGATTGATTATATTATATTAAAACATTCAATATCACACTTTACAAACCAAAAAATTCACTCTTCACCATCATAATCACCTCGCACTTTGCCAGCAGCAATCACGACGATCTCCGTGTAATCTCTTCCGCCTTGCCTCACTACACACCTTCCGTCTTCCCCTATAAGTATTGCATACAGCGCTCGTCGATTTCCTCGCGCGGTCTTTCCCCATTTTTTTGCGCCTGAGAATCGCGACACTACTATTGTATACGCGCATTTTTCGAGATACCATTGTCTCGCTTCTATTTTTTTTTTCATCATCGTTCGTGGATCGGAAGCGAAATCGCTGCCGCGTTCCATACTCGATAGTATATCGGCATCTCTCTCTCTCGCTTGATACAAAAGTATTGTCTTCGCAGTTAGGGCTGTAATTAAGTATAGACGCGCGCGTTATACTTTTACCGCAGAAAGAGAGATTACAGCATTGCGCAACAAGTATAAAGCTACCGCAGAGAGAAAGAGATGACATAACGCCTGGGATTTCGATGATTGGTTTTTCGGCGTCGGCGATCTCTCGCTGTGTAGTTTACCAATTGAAAACTGCGGTGTTTAGTTGTTGTTTTACAACGCGCGCTGCTGCACTGTGTTGCGCAAGTTGGTATAGCAGCCTATATCTTTTTTTAATTGTAGCGCGCCAGTAGGATATATATATTATTTATATTTATTCAAGTCGAAACAATATGTATCGGCTGCGCAGGTTTATATAACACCGAGAGCGAACAGTGTTGTGAAAGATGAAATTCAATTTTCAGAGCGCGCCCAGAAATGGCCGTCGCGCGAACGGAAAATCCGATCTCGTGTGAGCGCAATTTGAGAATTGCCTATACCACACGCATGTGTGTGTGTGTTGCGCAAATCGGAACGATTTATTTTGAAGCGGGGCGTATTATATATCGGATATATACGTCGCGATAACGATCTCTCACTCTGAAATGCAAATTTTTTTCCGCTCGGCGGACAGAAATGGATCTCTTGCTGTTACCTTCGTGAGATATACGTTTATTACTTTATTGTCATTATCTATAGTGAGTATTCGTTCGGGAATTTCTGTGAGAATACAGTTATTTGTATTCAATTACATATATAAATTGGTCGTAACGTATATTACTGTGCCGTTCCATCGAATCGCCAGGTTATTTTTATTCCCCGTGGTACATTAATAATCCAATTTTATAAGTGTTTGCGCGTATGATTCATATATAGACGTGCGTTTTCTCGTTCTTTTCGTATTAATTAAAGAAAAAAAAATGATGACAGTAGTGCGCGCACAGTAGCAGCGGATCACAATGTTTATCAGTGTTATTGCACATCAAAGCATTAATGTTTGAACGTATATACATCAAAGACTATTCATTACATAATAATTAGTCGTTAAACATTTTAAAAGCTATGCACAAGTGCGTTCTCCAAGATTTATGGATGCGTAAAAGATTAATAGGCTTCTGTATCTCTTATAACGATTACAAGAAATCGATCAACAGATAGATATATAGTGCACAAAAAAAGCTAATAAACCGAAAAACTTGTAACGTTATATTATATATTATATATGAAATCTTTCGAAAAAAATTTCCTATATCGAACGTTACAACAACCATATACGCGATAGTTAAACACTTCTGACGTAAATACAGATATAGAAATCGTCACTTTGCTCGCTCACGTCGAAAACAATCAATTACCGCCACTCACCATTGCACACATACACACACAACAAATATAATAAAGCAAAAACAAAAAAAATGTGTGCTAAGGTCACGTCAATCCTGACATTAACTTTCTTCCCTCCGCACACTAATATGCCGCCGCCGATCGCTATATACCAAAACCACCACATCACATACATCATAAATAACTCATACATCGTAGCAGCGCTACCGACGTCTAAATCAGCTGTACCTCTATAATACTCTCTCGAAGCCCCAATTAACTATCCCCCGACCATCGCATCGAATCCATAAACCCGGCAAAAAAACACACAACGATCGTCGTCGATTCCCACGACCGCTCACTCTCCTCTAATCAAGCAACACCCGTTGCCCAACACATATATATGTACGATTGCCCCTCGTCGAAGGCCACAGTCGCCCTTAATCGCGAGAATTCGCGCGCAGCAATGTAAAGAGTTTGCGCAAGACACTGTTGTTCCGCGATGACGTGGATTAGCCGCGATGCATGATGAGGCTGCTGCGCGAGGTGACGAGGATTTCATGCTCGCTTGGTGCGCTAAGCGCGAGAGGATGACGAGGCCTCTGCGAGCGTGACGAAGTGTAAGGTGGAGAAGAGAGTGCATGTGTACGTGTGTGTATTATGGGGGGAACTTTTTTATGAGTGGGCTTGAGAGGTTTTTTTTTCTTCAGTGGTGGCGTGTGGTGTGGATATGTGTGAATGAAGCGAATTGAAATGGTGAGCGGGGTAATGGAGGCGAGGGGATATATTAGGTGTGAGAGTTTGTTTTGGGGATTGATAATGCGTTGGTGGTAATTGAGATGAGCTGTAGTTTATATGCAAAATGTAGTGTAGGTTGGATAATAAGGTTCATTTGATTTAGAATCGGTACTAAACATTGATTTGCTTAATACGAAAAATGTTGGTTTTTCGAGTGCAAAATTAATCTATGTGAAACCTGTAATGGCAGTATTTTTTTAATTGGTAAAACTTACTTTGCACATTTTAACGGTGGTTATAAGAAATAAGATAAACTTTTGGCCTATTTTTATGCGGCTTAGAATAATATTGAGAGTAGAGAAATCGAAAATTGGATTCTACAACTTTGAGGTGAATGAAATTCCATTTTAAAATATTTAGAAATTATCTGGAAACCGGTTTTAAAATGAGCGATCAGAGACGTTTGAAAGTATATCGTGGTTAACTTCGTTTTTAGTGTCGTTCAAATTGCAATCGAAACGTTAATGGTATACGTTTAATAAAGAACTAAGATGTTTCAATTTTTGTTTACAAATTTTAAAGGCATCAATTAAACAAATATTACTTCACTTTCGTAGAAAAAAATTACCTATCATAGTAGCAATATTAATTTTAACATAAATCTTCGTCATTATTATCTTCCCATTAGAATATAATCTGTTATATATTTACAGTTGGCAATGCAATAAATCTCGTCATATCATTATACCATTGAAAAAAATCACTTTACGTCCGAAAAAAGCACTCCTTGGTAATATTTAACAGGCAATTAAACTAAAAAATGTAACTGTTCCCGAAGCAATACTCTCAACGAAATCTCCAAACCCTTTCCACCTGATGCACTCGATAATTACATTTCCTCAAGAACAAGAAAGAAAGTATAAAAAAAGAACCCAAAAATCACTGAAAATTCTAACTTGACATGCACGATGTACGCGGGAACAATAACCTCACGGGCGCGCGCGCGTTAAGTGGCAATTTTTCACTTTAAGAGGCCGAAAATCGTGGAGAGAACCTGCGGAATCATCGCCGTCGTCCCGGCCGATCCCTAAAAAAGCGAGAAAAAGTGTGTACCCCCCGGACGATGACCAAGCATCGTCGTGCCAGCTTTCTATATCGAAGCTCACGGATGCGTTCCGCCGACGCCTCCTTCCGTTTTTTTTTACTTATCAGGTGCAGTCGTGTAAGCGGTATAATTAAATATACGAGAAGGGTAAGTAGCTAAGGATAGCCGTTTCTAATGCGTTTTCGGGTTTTTTTTATGGGAGGTGGGTAATAAGTGCTTGTTCGGAGGTAGTCATTGAAATTCCGTGGGTTTTTGCGGGATATAAGGAAGCGGAACAGAATGAAGGATGTAGAGACTTTCAGAAATAGAAATAATAAAAGAGACAATGGATTTTTATGTTATTCTATATAATATGGGTGTCTAATGTGTTTAGCACATGATTCGCTGTCTAATGAAAAATGCATGGGATTCATAAAAAATTGTTATTTGTAATAATTTGTTTCCAAGGTTGAGAATGTGTACTTGAAACGACGGATTAAGCTTAAAACTATGAGTATACTTTGACGTTTGAAAATTTCATTTTGATACTTTTTAGATATTAAATATTATAAATGTCATGTTTTCCATCGTAATTTACTGATTATGATAATATCGAAATATTTGATAAATCTGTGCTTTAATACATTCATATTATTTCAAGTTTAACTTCTCGATACGCACCAGCCGAGACATTCGCTCCCAAAACTGTACGTATACACATTTTCCTCAGAAAATTTCCAACTTTGTCACACATTTCCTCCAACTTAACGTTAGTCAGAAACCTAACAACCATCATACACACACACACTCCAAAAATCTCGTTGACCAGGTAATCGCATTTACGAAAGAACATCGGTGCCCATTACCCAAAGCTCAACTCTAAATTCACTTTTTATATCCGCTTACTTTTTACCTCTCCTTCGCCTCCATAACTCCAAAATACATACATATACACACAACTATAACAGAATAAAAAAAAACAGCGAGCATCGATCCTCTTACACTCGCTCTTACGTGAACCTTGTCATATGTATATATACATATATAAGACACGGCGCGCGGGCGCAACAGCCTTGCACTGGCGTAAGGATCGGGTTTTGTGAGTTTCGCGCTTTCACTTCTCTCGTCGGCGCGGTTCGCTCGCCGTAACGGCGCGGGGGCCGCCTACTGCTCTCGCCCTTTGATCGATGTCGTATTATGCATTATGCGCGGTCTCCCAGGATTTTTCGGAGTCAATGTAATAGTGAGGGAGAGAGGAGTTAATTATCGCTGCATTGGAGCCTGGGTGGGCTGTCTTTGACTTTTGTAATCGATACAGTGGAACCGAGTAGTATTGTTATGTGGATGGAGTAGATGATTGTCGTTGTGCATTCGGTTGTTTGTGATGTTTGGTTTTTTTCAGGGGATTTTTTGGTGGTTGGGGATTATAATGTATCGAGATATTGTATTTATTGACTATATTTCAGAATAATGTTGAAATTATGTCGTTTATAATCCTTTAAGAGATCTGTTTGATGTACAATTTATTCTAAATACTAAATGATTTACATCACGTTATTGTAATCGTTAAATTTTTTTTTGGAATTGAAAAAAAACTATAATTTGTTTATTTATACATTATAACTCAAAACGTAAAAAATCAATTTAAAATTTAAAAATGTTCAAAATCTTGCCTCTACGGTACGAAACCGATTCTTCTCCACAGACATAATGAAAACATCATTCAATTTGACGATTTCCCCCTCCCATTGTCACGTATTATTTACGCAATCCCACGCGACACACGGCGCGTATTCGCACGACTTTTCTTTTTTGCCTCCTAATTATGACTATCTCGCTGTGATCGATCGCGCGCTATACAGCGGCTTTTTTTGCGCCTATAAGTACAGCTCTCTCGTCTACGTGAGTTTTTTATCCGCGTTCCTCTCTCGCGCGCCTTTATATTGTTGCCGCTGCGCGAAAACTTTCTATACGCGCCGATATGTATCGTTAAACCACGTCTTTTATTACGAAGTGATATACGCGATATTATACTTCATTTGCATCGGCGACGCGGTTTGCGAGCGTTATAGATATAGGTTTCGTAATGGTTGGATGTGATGGTGTGGTGAGTGCGCCGCTGGATAAGTGGATGATTTATAGGGATGCGGAAATATGGTGGAATCGTATAAATGTATAAACAAGATGCCGATTTCTTTGTTGCACGTTGGGAGATGGAGCGGATTTTTCGTGGTTTTATGGTTTGGAAGAAAGCGAATGATTATATATATATATCGTTTTATCAGAATAATGGACGATTACTGGCATTTTATTGCTTTCTTTTTAAATACAAATTTTCACTTTAAATAGTAGTCAATAGTTTTGGGGTTTTATTAGTCGATCGACGAAAATATACTAAACGGTTTTTATTAGTATTTAATTACCCATCGGGTTTCGGCATTTTATTCCATTATTTTTGAATAAAATAAATATTTATGAGACAATACAATAATCATCCGTCACTTACATTTTATTACACGGCAATCAAGAAGAAAGGAAAAAATTCATTCTCATCATATGAAAAAACACACGTCTCCATTCAACAGCTCACAATCCTCTAATCCAAGCTTCTAGAAGCTACTTTCGATCTCATCTCCAATCCCAAACCCGCAACTTTCTTCCCAAAAATCTCCAAAAATCGCGCGGCCACTAAACCCGATCGAACCGCCGATTTAATAAGTACCTATACAATTCGCCGAACTCGCCGGAAATCACTTTCTATCATCGTCCGAAGCACGCGCGCGGCTATAACGGTGAAATCCGACAGCGCGCCGATCATTCGTCGTTGTCGTTGTCGTCGGCCTCTTTCTCGGTACAGAGGAACCTAAGTCTCCGTTTTTTTTCTTTCGTTCCGCACGGATCTACGCCCGGATTTTCTCTCATTAGCATGTTATAGTTTCTTGTTTACATCGGGTGTATGGTGTAGTTTTCAGTCGTAAAAGTTGCGGGCCATACGTACGGTGATGGGGTCGGTGTACGCGTGGTGTGTCGGTTGTTTATTGGTGAGGGATTTGAGTTTCAGATGAATATATCTATGGGTGAAAATGTATATAAGAATGAATTCTTTTTTTCAGCGAATTGCTGCACCTTTTTAACCGCATGTTTATTTTATAGAATATAGATTTTTTGAACTTATATAGCGTTTCGATTACATTCTATGTCAATAATATACGCATTAATTAATTCCCTACAAAATCGTAATTATTGACACAGTAATAATATATAACTGTAAGTACACTGAATCAAATTTACATCTATAATGTACAGTAAAGGTTAACGCTCGCGAAAATCAATTTCAATTCTGATTTAAAATTAATGTGTTATATAAACAAAACCTTCTTTTCACTCAGGACTATACAATACAACCACGTCCCTCAATTCCCGCTCGGCAACCAACAAAATCTAAGACAAGACGCATCAACGTCAATAAGCAACGCCGGACAGCCGCACACTTGAAGAAATTTCGTGCCGACAGACAGAGATAAGGCCTAATTTGTATGCCGCGCTACATTTCCTTTATGCACATCCTCTACCAACTCCTTTTCTATTATTACCCATAGCCGCCGCCGCCGACTCCGGCGACTTTCTTATACTCCGTACCACTATACACACATACACATTCGTCTGCTGCCACGCGTGAAAACTATGAGAAATTTCCTTCTCGAACTGTAAACGACTTTCGACGAATTATACACCTATATATACAATCTCGCAGCGACAAATGACGCATAATACTGTATGTGCATTACACGGTTAATTAACAATTGCAAGTCTGCGCGAACGCATTGTTTATATGGGAGCTACGCGGGGGGGATTTAGAAAGTGTATATGCTGCTGCACGGGTCGCATGAATGGATGATGGTTTATAGCGAGAGAATAAAGCGATCGCGTGTGGTTCTCCACTTAATGACACTTTTGCTCGGTATATAAAAAGTGAAATTTCCCGTGCTTTCCTGTGTTATTTTCCTGAAATAAACAAATGCTCCGAAATCGAAATAAAGCTACCAATCGTCGAACGGTATATACGAACCGATCTCTCCCCCAAACCCCGCACTTTTTGTCGCACAATTCCAGCTCGCGATTCGTACAGAGAGCCCCACGTAATCCCCCTCGCCACTATATATACCATAGGGAATTTTCAAATCCGGCTCTTGCGCGCGCATGAGAGTTGCGCAACGCGAATTCCACGCGATATATCTTTCCCAGCAGCATGAGCGAGGTTTTCGCGCGCTCCCAGTACATATAACCACTCGGACAACTCACCAGCTGGTCGCTGCTCTCTTCGTCTCTGTTCCTCCTCCTTCTTCTCTCTCTCTCTCGTCGTTCTCTTTCTCTCTGGTCCTGCGCCTGCACACACTCGCGGTCAGCGCACCGATCTCATCCTCCACTCTTCCTCTCTCTCCCGTCGCGTTCTCGCACTCTATCTTCTTCTGCTGGTATTTGACACACCTGAGTTTCGGGTTGAATTTTGCGGCACGAGTCTCGAAAGTGTTTCTTCTTGTAGATCAGCAGCAGCAGCGCGTACGGGCGCGCGCGCGAGCGCCGGGTGAAAGCCGAGGAGAACGACTGACTGCTCCCGTCGCCGTCGCCTTCGTGGTCCCCGCTCTCCCTGGGCCTCTCTCCGTCTCTCTCTTGCTTCACTGGAGAACGCGTGCGGAGCGAAGGAGGAGGAGGAGGAGGACAAGACGGAGGAGGATATAGTCGAGCCGTAAGGCCCCTCTCCACTCTTGTGCTGTGTGCTCGTGCTGACTTTCACCGCGAGAGTGTAGGTATATATATAGGTACCGTATAGAGCAGACTTGTGGGTATAGTGTAGGTGTAATATGTGTATATAAGTGAACGGTGCGGTCGCGTATATATATAGTGGTAGCAGTATTATATACTCGTATAATAGGGATGACGGATGGTTTGGGGGTTGCTGACCCGGTTTTAGCAGACACGCTATATATAGCGCCCAAGTGTGTATATTTTGTAACTGCTGACCTGGATTTTTTTTTGCGACCGAGGGTATATTAGCGAAAATTATAGGGTTCGAGAGAGGAGTAGTGCGCGTGTTGGATAGGTCGGGGATTGTGAAACATCACGGGTCGCGGTTATCGAGCGCGATGATGGCTCGAACAATGGGCATCTTAATGAGGATCGCTTATCGCGATCGGGCCTCGCCGGTTGATTCGAATGCAAGAATTTTTGGTTTTGGGATCGGTACAACGTTTTTTTTTTTTTCAAGGTGTAATAATAGAAGGACGGATAATTTTCATCGGGTAAAGCTTTCATTTCATAATTGATTTGAAAAATTTATTTTTTTCTAGTGTGTTTGATATATAGATAATAAATTGGGGCTATGAATTAAGGATTTATCATAATTTTTTTTTCGAAATGCGTCACAATAATTTAATTATATATTTAGGGAATAAGATTTGAATATACGTTAATAAATCATTATTATTTTGTACGAAAAAGGCATTGTAAAATATTGAATACCACTGTCTATAACTCTAGCTTAAATGATTCCCTCCCGAGTAAAAAAAAAGTCTGGCTAAAGTCTGGCTAAAGTCTGGCTAAAGTCTGGCTCCAAAGTCTGGCTAATAGGACGATGCCAGACTTTTTCCTAGACGTCGGGGGGCAAAAGTGGAAGAAATCCCAGACTTTTTGTCGGAAATTCGAAAAAGTCTGGGATTTTTTCGACTTTTGCACCCCGAGGTCTGGGAAAAAGTCTGGCATCGTCCCATTAGCCAGACTTTGGAGCCAGACTTTAGCCAGA
>UXGD01004211.1:0-17816 GCA_900474315.1 Torymus auratus | reverse complement strand
TTAAATATCATTTCAAGTAGAGAAAATGAAACTAGAGAAAACGAGCTTTAATTTGCTTTTTTAAGGATTAAAAAATCTCGATTTCTTCCGAAGTTATGAACATTTGAAATTGAGCATGCAAAGTGCACCAAAATATGCAGGCAGTTAAACAGTGAATTTTGTGAATTAAACAGTGCATTTTCGATGCGCAATTTAAAATATTCATAACTTCGGAAGGAATCGAGATTTTTTAATCCTTAAAAAAGTAAATGAAAGCTCGTTTTCTATAGTTTCATTTTCTCTACTTGACATGATATTTAAGACTTTTTAAATTTAAATATTTGCTGTTTTAAGAAAAGGTTTTTTAAAGACTTTTTGCAAAATAAAGCTAAAAGTGACCAGAACTCTAGTTTTTTTTAGCGTTAGGGTCTAATATTGCAGCTTTCTTTTTATATTTTTATACCCAAAAACCTATGCCAAAGTTTCAGCCGAATCCATGATTCGGATCTCTGAGCCTCTCTTAGTTAGTATACTTTACAGTCTTTTTTACAATATTGTCCCGACGCATTTACAGAAGAAAGAAAATATTCCGCTCAAGGTGGCCGAATTATCCCAAGTTACCATACTATAATTAATCGATTTAATGATCGCGTTTTGCAACATAAAATAGAACACCCTCACACGCACACACAGGAATACGAATATTCCATTCACACTTAAAATTTCACAGAAAGAGAATTCAAGGTACATAGTCTTACGTAAAATAGTTTTAACTTTACTATGAAAGTATCGTTGATTCTATTGAAAATGGTGACTAGGTTGTTAAATGCAATAATTTATACGAAAATTGGAATTTAATCAATAAAAGTGTAATTTTGAGACTGTTTGTGAAACTTTTATGAAAATCTTCAATGTTAAAAAGTCATAGATAAACCTTAAAGTATACTGCATTGTGAATAATCGTATCATTATACCGCAGATTTTTAAGCCTATTGAATAATACATGAAGTTTGTCAATTATTTTTAAACCCAAAATCATAGCAAACAAATTTTAAAATATATATTTTTACGTAAAACTATCTCAGCTTTTCAATGGGGTAATTATGTATATCACTAAAGTTGATATAAGTATCGAAAACTGCAATAATTTCAGAAAAAAATGAATTTTTTAATGGATAAATGCACGTTTGAAGCTGTTTCCAAAACTTTTTGGACAATAATAAGTGTACCATTCGATTTATTATCGTTTTTACATAAAAAAACTCTTAGAACAATTTTACTAGCGATAAGCACCGTGAAAGAAATTTTTTTTTATGTCCATTTTTTCTTATTTTTTGCTCTGTATAAAGAAGGGTAAAAACAATATCAAGAAAGCTGTAGCCTATTTTATTCTGTAGGGTATACAGTACCATTTAGTACTAAAACGATCAGCTGGTAGTTGTTTTTCGCGTGAAGCCAATTTTCTTACTATTATTTCCGGTTTTGCAAAGACTGTGCGTTGTCCTTCGATTTTGAAAACAAAAGGTGAGATACCATGATTCATTATCTATATTCTCCGAAGCTATCGCATTACGCGAAATATAAAAATCGATATAAAATGACACGTGCGAGTGTAACCGATGAGACCATCGCCAAAAGAAAACAATTCCTCCCTTTCCACCTTATTCGCTCGGTTGATAGTTACACGAGACCCTCGCGGCGGAAATTTCCAACCCTAGGAGAGATCGATCGGAAGGGATTTGCCTTAGCTGCGCGCTTGCGCTTCTGTCTCCCCTGGCGGAATTCCGGCAACGTCTGCTGCTGCTGCTCGTGCAGCAGGTGAGTAGCGCAAAAACGGCCGAATCGATCTCTCCCGGGTCACCTCCTCCGTACCTGCGTGTGCAACTACGCGCGCACTCTTCGAGACACAGTTTCTCCATATTGTTTGCAAGTTAGGAACGGCGCGCGAGAAAAGTTGGAAGAGCGTGCCTCATCCGCAAACTTTTTTTTCTCCCTCTGTTCTGTTCTTCGCTAGTTTCCTCGGGACTTTTTGTTTCCAGGTTCTACTACTGCTGCCTCGTGGGCGGAGATATGAAAAGGTGGCCTGATGAAGCCGTCGTGTCGCGCCCAAGTTATTCAGAATTTTATGGAAAGTAGTGTATAGATGTGCGGAGAGGAAGTATGAGACGCGGGTTTTATTGATGGAAATGGGCGGAAGGAATTTGTTCTCTCCCGTTTAGTGGTAGTTTGGAGATGAGTTTTTAATGGTCCGCGCGGTTACCGCGCATCCATGCAGCAGCGGGGAATTCGATTTCCCTCTCGTCAGCTCTTATTACTAAACGGTGAATGGAGCTCGCCTTTTTTATAGGTAAAATGCGATTGATTGCATTTACATGTATGATCCGATTTTTCAGATTGTACAGTCTTTTTTCGGAAAAATGAAAGTAAACGTTACAATTGAATCGCATCAAGATTTGGATCGATCGAAGATCGAATTTTCGTTTTTTGGCTTAAGAGGTACATTATTTTGATGAGATAAATAGAATATCGTCATAAAAAACTGCCTTGACAATTTTGTCTACCCCTGATTAAGGATTCAAAGTTAGAAATCGATATATCTTTAAAAATGTTCGCTTTACACGCCTAAATTTTTGATATACTAAATTGAACCTCAAGCAACCATTGTCAATTTGTTTCATCGAAATACATGTTTCGGAAGGTACTTAAATAAGGCATTTTTCGGGTCCGATCAGTCCTACATTTATTACAAAGCTACAATTTTGCGTTGTGTACGAGTAATTTTTTATGGATATCATTAGGAATGCATTGAGAAGAACACTTATAACCCGCTATGTAGCGCCGAAATTGCGATGATTCCTCGGCGCTATGGTTGCGAGAGCATAGCGCTATATTGGCGCAATAGCATAATTTACTATAGCGCCAATATAGCGCCCATATAGCGCAATGTATTAAAAATAATGCATTATTTTTAATACATTGCGCTATATTGGATCTATAGTAAATTATAATATTGCGCCAATATAGCGCTATGCTAGCGCAACCATATTCACCGCAATTTCGGCGCTAGATGGTATCAATATAGCGCCGCAATAGATCCAATGGTTTCGATTTTTACGAGGGTAAGTTCCTGGGTGAAACAATGTTTCAGAACATATAAATAATTAAAAAAACGAAGGCTAACCTATAGGTTATACTTCACTTACGTGCACTTTTTTTTTATTAATCTGTCATTTGGGCCTCTAGATTTTTGATATATTATTAAATTAGACCTCTAGCAGGAGTGTCCCCGAGAGTAAAATATAACAATAAAATATTTAAAATGAAATGAGTGTGTATGTGTGTGCGTGTGTGAGAGAGACGGGAGAGAGAACCAAGAAGAGTTTACTAAACGATTTTCGTGCCACCGGAGTTTGCAATGGAAAGTGTAGAGCTTGTCCGTTACACTTATAAAAAAGATTGTAAATCAAAGAAGTCAAGCAGGATCATACAAGAGCGTAAAATGCTATGCTTGAATTCTATACATTATTTTTTGATGTGGTGTAACTTTTCGGTTTGCGCATTATTTTTGGTTTTAAAATGTAATTTTCTGCATTGCAAGAAAGAAGATGATATTTATGTATATAACGGGCACCAAAGACAAAGTCCAGAGTAATAATCGTCGCACACGATGGTCGATAAAATCGGTTCGAGTGTTTCACGAGCACTACTGAGAGCTCAAATTCCTTAGACGTAATGCAAAAACTATTTTTATGCAAGACGTGAAACAGCATTTAAAAATCTGAAAATGAACTGTAAATTCGAGTTTTATGCCTATTGCATTCAGAAAAGGTAAACGTTTAATCTCGAAAGACTTGCATGAGAAAAAAAAATGAAAGTAATGAAATTTCTTATGCATATTTGTGCAATATCACAATTGAAGACTCGTGTATTATAATTCGAGAAATCGTGTAAACGTGCACTAGATTGCAAACGAAATTTTGCTTATACGCGCGGGGGCTTGGCGTTGCACGACACGTGGAGATGCAACATCGCGCGTTAGTGGATTGTTTTGTAGTCCTACTTTTGCAAAAAACTTTACCCTACATTTTTATTAACATTTTTTAATATCAAAACTAGATTTAAAGTCTTTTGTTCTAAAAAAAATTTGTTCATGTTCTTTGGACAATTTTGAACCAAAAGTGTCCTATAAGTTTTTTTCGTAGAACCTACCATTTCTACGACGTGGTAACGTTTATCGACTATTTACCAAATAATACCTTAATATTATTGATAAATCGATTTCCCACCTTAAAGTATCAAGTATCGATTGGAATCGAGAACACCTTATTAAAATACCTTCTGAAACATGAATTTCCATGAGACAAATTGATAATGGTTGCTAGAGGTCCAATTTAATAATATATACAAAATTTAGGCGTGTAAAACGCGAAATTTTGATTTAATAAGAAATTTCGATATCAAGTATCGATTGGAAGCTAAAAGTACCTTCCGAAACATATATTTCGATAAAACCAACCGGAAATGGTTTCTAGAGGTCTAATTTAATTGCATATAAGTGAAGTATAACCGACAGATTAGGCTTAGTTTTTTTAAATTATTTATATGTCCCAAAACATCGTTTCGCCCAGGAACTTATAAGTGTTCTTCCCAATGCATTCCTAATGATCTCCATAAAAAATTAGACGTACAAAACGCAAAATTTTAGTTTTGTAATAAATGTAGGACTGGTCGGATCCAAAAACGCCTTATTTAAGTACCTTCCGAAACATATAGGTATTTCGATGAAACAAATTGGAAATGGTTGCTAGAGGTTCAATTAAGTATATCAAAAATTTAGGCATGCAAAGCGAACATCTTTAAAGATACATCGATTTTTAACTTTTAATCCTAAATTAGCGGTAGAAAAAATTGTCAAGGCAGTTTTGTATGTCCATATTCTTATTTATCTCATCAAAATGCACCTCTTAAGCCAAAAAACGAAAATTCGATCGTCGATCGATCCAAAATCTGGATCTCATACAATTGAGCATGATGACAAATTTTAACATTGTTCTGCTGACCTCGTTTTTCTTATACGATTATAAAGTGAGAGTCGGGCATTTCGTATAATTAAACTGCACTTTGTAATTACGTAATCGCTTTCTTAGCTGATGTATTTATAATTCCAGACAATTAAATGTATTTGCAAGATCTTATTAAAGTGGTAGAAACTATATTAATTAAATTTAATGTCACCACTTCCTTTGGTTGAAAAATTTTTACGCGGAATCATCATTACAATCTAGAATTCATTTTTCTAGACTAATTTCTCCCAGAATTATGATTATGAACTGCCATGTTTAAAATTAAAGAAGCTACTGCTTTAAATTGATAAGATACTTCCATATGAATGGTTATATTTTTGAATGTTTATCATTTCATTTTGAATAAGGAAAAAGCAAGCTTGTTTTTTCAATTTTCTTGTTTTTCTTCAGAAGTGTATACAAAATTTTTCTTCTTATTAGGTAACACAATAACTTGAAACTATAAAAAATTACTCATTATAGTAGTTTAAAATCCTACATTTATTTAAGTAATACTACCTAAATTTTCTCGCATTTATTCTTATTAGCAAGATAGCTTTATTTAATTTTTCAAACAAATACCAAGTTCGCTGCAGTTCCGCTTTTGTACTTTATTGACATTAATTATAGTCGCAGCGTTAGTAAAATAAAGATTCATCGCCGTAAGCGCGTAGACTCATGTATCAGTGTTTGTTTTTAATCTTGAGCATCTTGTATGTACAATATTAGCTTGACGCACATACAAAATAAAAAAAAAGAAAAATATCTATCATTCTTCCTTATACCTCCACAATTTATTTTCCTTCAAAATACAACCTTCATATTCGCACTCCTCCCATCAACACTCTTTTTCTCCTATTTCTCTCTCGTCTCTATTCTAATCACTTCATTCCTACATCCATTACAAATTTCCTTACGTACTTCACTTGCATACCATTTCGCAAACTTCGAAAAATTCCATACTAAACACCTCGACACGTGATCAACCTCGAGCTATATTTTAAATTCCAATCCTCTGTTAACGAAGCACTTTGCAGCAAGCATCATGCAGCAGAACTTACCCAATCACGCATTCCCCTCGCCGAATTCCTCGCGTTACGCTCTGCACACTTCCAAAACTAATTTGCCCGTCCGCGCGGTGCACACCTCACGCGTGTTCTTAACACGCTGCTAACCAGATGTAGGTGTACGCGCACCGAACAAATCAGCGAAAGCTATGCGCGCGGTCATTCAATTAGCAACTACCTACATACGCCTCGGACAGCCATTACCTATGCCCCCCGCGGCGTCCAGTAGTAGTACATAACCATTATACCTCCTCTCGAGCGCGCAGAAATCGCGTTCTAACAAACCCCCGAAGCAAGGAGCAGCCATAGCATACGGTCACGAGGAATTACATTCCTCGTCGCTTGCGAAATCCGGCGGATTCGCCCCCTTCGGCATATATTAATACGGTGTAACCGGAAGCGGCGGGATATTATACCTAGGCTCCTAGGATTACACGCGTTGTGAAACCGCAGATCCTATATATAGGGATGATCGCAGCTGCAGCATCGCGAAACGAGGATATCGCGTGTCGTCGGCGTAAGTAAGTACAAGTACAAAGCAAATTGTATGCGTTCAGTTTCCCTTTCGTATATTGGAGTGAGATGAGAGGGTGAAATCTGGAGAACTAGATGAGATGCTTAAGGTTGTGGCGGTTCTGTGTGGAGGCTAATGAGATTATGATTACATATAGGATATTTGGCGAGTAGGTTTTGTGAGCGGTGTAAGGTTGGATGGTATTATTGCTGCTTGGAGAAGTGGATCATTGGAGTAATGTTGTAAAATGAGGTATAGGAGGTTTCGAAATAGTTTTAAAGATATACACATTTATAGAAAAAAACTTTTTAAATACATTTTATAGAAAAAAACTTTCTCTTTGAGAAAACTGAGCATTTCTTTTTATCCTATATAAGCTTTGATTAATTTTCACATGTTCTAGTGCTCTATACTGCAAAAAATATCAAAATAAACTTTAAAGCTCGTATTTTCACTCATATTTGCTTTGCGCTATATTTACTTTTGAATTTTAATTTTAGTTTTGAAGTAAGCGAAACTTCGCAATATTGCACTCGTTTGAACTATATATATTTTTCATTTCAATATTACATATTCTACATAATATAAATTCTGTCTGTAAAAGTGAAAAAAAACTTGTCTGTCACCATAATTAAATATCTAATATTCTTACTCAAAGCACCGTTGTTAATTGAAAATTACTTCCAGGATTCAAAGGCAGCTTCGATGAAAAGAAAACGTGACCTTTCTTCGTGGAAGATCCATTCTTTAAATAAAATAATAGCCTTTCACAGGTTCGCCTGCCTTTTGAACCTCATCAATAATAAATTCGACTTGAGCTGATAACCATTGAAAGGGGTAAAAAAAAGCTAAAGCAAACTCGCTAAATTCATAGTTATTGGATTCAGAGCCAAATAGCGATAGCTAACATTTTAATAAGGAAATAAAGTAAATACATTTTAAGACAGAAAAAATAATATACATTTAAAATTCAAATGAACCAAGTCGCTACTTTTATTTACAGTCTACTAATGACTGGTAAGTCGTACAAAATCTCGCGCGAAATCGAAACCTCTGGACCCCGCCCAATATTTTCCAATGCAGCACATTATAATAAACCGCACTGAGAAAAAAGAACGTCATATGCACGAAAGTGCGGCGTGCGAGAATAGCCGAAACCCGCTTAGGTTGTAATTGCAAAATAGTCCGGAATCTTTATCGCACTTTTCAGTAGCAACTGCTTTACCAACCAAAATATAAGTGCTACCTCAGCGCTTCGTTAATTTGTGTCACGCACAGCGCTAGTGTCAGCATCAGCTCGGTAGCTCATTATACTGCGTAATCTTCATTGCCCGAGCGTTTCGGCTCTGTTTGTTGTCCTCTTTTAATTCCGCAGAACTTCAAAACGCCCGCGGGAATTCAGAACTTCACAACTCTATACGCCACTTTTTATCCATTTCCCACACACACCGACCTATCGTACATATACATCACTCTATTTTCGCTCTGCTTAATGTCCCCCGACCGCAGCAGGGCAAAAAAGCGCTCGGGTCACGCCGATAAACCTCGGGCTTCTTTATATCTCTTCTCCTCCTCCTTCATCTCTCAAAACTACTCTCGCTCTCGTCGCCCTAAATCAAGAACCATCGTCGCGCTGCACATTAAAATACGCTCCTATACTCCACTCTCTCGGCTGCAGTGCCGACCGACCGTTGCGCAAACATCGCTCGCTCGCGCGATAATCGAGCGAGATATAGCTGCTGCGGGGAGCGATGGATTTATTTAGCGCGAAAAGGGGGCCAGAGTGCTTGCGCGCGCGAGATCGAAGGATATCTCGTTATTAACGCCGGAATCGAGAGCATCCGCCGAACTGGAGGTTACACACAGAAAAGCACGTATAGATAGAGGGTTCTCTGTTGAGTATATACGTGGAAAACTTTAGCTCCCTTCGAGGATGTGCGTATGACTCCCCTTTCGGTTTTTCCGTATATAATGTCGAATGTTATTGGACGCTGGATATATGTCTCCCTTTAATATCCCCCCACGGCGCGCCCGTATAACAGCGCGGTTGACGGGAAATTCGGGATGATTCATAAATTGACGCGTGCCGCGTGAGTGTGTTTCGCGTGTTATTGTTTATTTATGAATGAAAGAGAGAGTGAGTGGTTTTAATCGAGAGTGAGTGGATTTTATTTTTGTAAGGGGTTTTAGAGGCGAGAGAGTTTAATAGGCTCGAGGTAGGGCGGAGGTTATTGGACATTAAAAGGTGGATTACATGTGGGGATTTGCGCAGCTGCAGTAAACTGCAGTATTTCATCGAAAGCTCTGGTATTTAATATCATAGGTCAGTTTTAATTACAAATTTAAAATATTTTAGGAATTAAATAAATACGGTTTATGAAAGTTTTCAGATGTAGTATTTTATTCAAACCCAGAAAGTAAGTATACAATTATTTGGAATACCACATATTAGCACGTTTTGCGAAAAATGGGGGCGGGGATTTACTTTCACAGAAACGAATGTGCCTCGCGAAGTTACCAACAGATGTGGCAATTTATATACCGTGAAATATCTTTCGCATACCTATATACAGCACAGACTTTTATCTCTCGAGAGCAGCACGCGAACGGTTTTATTTCGGTCCCCCGCCACGGTCTTTTCGGATTTTTCGCAATTTTCTCCCCTTTTCTCTCGCTATCAAAGAAAGCAAAGGACGAGAAAAAATTGCAAAAAAAGTGTGAAAAGGATTAAACGCGGGATAAAGCCAGTTATATGCGCCATTTATTGTAACTCATAAAGAACGTGAAGAAGTATATATTGTGGACGTCGCAAATTAAATTTTTATCGTGTACCTCATATATTGTGGAAATAATTAAAAACAATTTTACGTCGCTTCTGAGTGAACGTGAGAAGCGGTGAAAATCCTCATTTCATTACACCTTAATTCAATTTATCCGGCTTGAGTATCGAAATTGGTAAAAGGAACCTAGCCTTCGGAATCTAATCGAATCCCAGCCAATTTAGAAAACCTTTATACGCGAAAGTCCACGAATCTTTAACAAAAAGATACTCTATTATATCCTTCAATCTTCTCCGAACTTTTATTTAAATTTCCCTCGTAATCCCACGAAATACTCATTCATACTATACTTAAACCCCAAAAAACGACGAAAAAAAGCTGGAAAATAAATTCCACCGCCACATCTGTTTCGCCAGCGGTGTAATTTCTCATTACACCAGAAAAAGCGTTATATATCGTCGTCGTCATTCGTACTCGGCAACGACGAGACGTACGTGTGCCAATTTTCCGGGAGGTTGGCCCACTTCCAGTCGCGGCTCGCCTCGGGGCTTCGCAGAGTTGCTCGTCCGCGCGCCCGGTAGCAGCAGCAGCAGCGCGGGTCCTTTGTAAAGTTACCCGCACTTCCGCGAACGCGAGGGACGATGTTAAACGGATTCAATGACTATAAACGAAGATTCCTCTTTTGTAGAAGGATGTGCTGTATAGAGTCGTAGTTCGTAGTTTTGTTTGGGTATAGAAATTGTTTTACTGTTATAATTTCGCGGTGGAAGTTTAGCTGTACTGCAAGTGGTTGTAAAGTTGGAAAGTATTTAGGTATAAGAATACTGAGTAGTTTATCTATTGCGATGAATTGCTTTCTTGGTAATTGTTCCCTATTTAATAGATTGGGATTATGAAATCGCGTAAAATTACTAATTTTAAGTTTACTTGCCTATTGGCTTATATTTTATTATCGAGAGTTGTTTGCAATCTGATATTTTCCTATTTGCTAATTATTTCTTCGTTTTGATTCGTTTTTTTTATCCGAAAATTCCTTAATTTTTAGAAACAGTAAAATAATTTCTAGAAAACCATTTCACAGATGATAACAAATATATATGCAGTTTTTGGTCATTCCAAGCGAAAGAAACTATTCCATATCTCAAAACTTGAAAGCAAATAGATATTCATAAAAAAAAAAAAAAAAAAATAAGTAAAAGATAATTGCAAATGTATTTTTATGAATTAAATCGACACAATTTAATTGCAATAATAAGTGGAGAGATATTTTAAGATTTAGCAAATGCCAATGAAATGGTTCGTTTCAATTAGAGTGCAGTGAATCGGTAAATTCATCGGAGTAAAGTGTAATCGCCGTGGGCGAGTGCCATAATAATGATAACGCTGCAATGAAATTCAATACTGTTGAAATTCAAATTGTAATGCATGAATATATGAATACTGAGTGTATTACAACAAGCGATATAATATTGTTTTGTTTCATCACTCTGTTATTATTATTGTTAAAACAAAAGTAACGCTCGGCGGGGATCAATTATTTACTGTCGCGATGAAATACCGCGTCCCTGAAAATTAAAAACAATCAATTTGGCGTTTTATGTAAATTATAAATGCTTTACGATATCTTCTTTTATTATAAAATATTTGTTTTTCGAATATGCAGTACATGGATAAACTTCCCTTCCATTAGTATAAATCCATGTCGATTGCCGTTAATAACTCAGGCATTATTCCTGATCAATTATCGTTTTGTTTTTATAGAATGGTTTATTATTAAATTATATTATTATTTCATTAAATATTATCATCCGCACGCTATCACCAGAACAAACTTAAATCTACATCTATCCCTTTCCTTCCCAACTCACATAACATTCTTATTCCTCCCTTATCACCAGCTCTCCCACGAAACTTTCCCATCACACCGCCGCGCGAAAATTCAACAAATTCGCCACGACCTTCAGCTTATACACGCCGTCACCACTATTCCACGCGATCAACCCGTAATCCACGACAATGCACCTTCTCTCGGACTATCGCCTCCGCACATTTCGTATTCGAAATCGCGCAAGCGCAGCTCTCGCCTTGATCCTCACCGTTTTCTCTCTCAAACGCTTAGCCTGGGATATTACAAGTTTTACGCCTCGTAACGCCCGAGCGTTTTCCCGATGCGCGATATTCTCCTCCCGTTTTTACGACGGAAAACCCGCACGCGCGGATTTCCCTAACGATTGTAATTCCTGGAGGAAAGATGCGAAGACGAGTCGGTCGAGCGTATACGTATGTATATGTGCGTACACGAGAGGGAATTTTATTTAGAGAGGAGGAGGAGGAGTAGAATATGTGCGCGCGATGTGATGTTTTTTGCCTTGAGGCGAGTAAAATTTTATATCGAGTGGAAGGGAAAATATGGTTTCCTGTTTGTCATTTGTGCCGCAAGAGAGAGTATATGTCTGTGTGTGTGTATGCATGTGTGGCGAATTCCCTGTTGATGCGATGCGGAGTGCAGTTGAGAGAGTTGTTCCTCGCGCTGTAAAATTTTAAAGCCTTTTAGCGGCTCGCCGCGGGAGTGTATTGAGAGAGATGAAACTGTAAGTATTGGAATCGTTGCTCCTTTCTAAGAGTAAAAGTTTTTTACGGCTGCTGATGCGACTGCTTTCGCAGAGTTTCGTAATACCATTAGCCGCGTATAATGAAAACTATACTCAGCTTTTGTGAAATTACGAAAATATTGTTTTGCCGGTTTTAATTTGGTAATCGAAGGATATTGTTAAGTTAATTCTTGACTCTAATGGTAGGATTTCGTAATAAGTTTGATTTGATGCTTCTCCTGGCCTTTTTGCCCTTTTCCTAGAAGGATATTGTTATTTATAGAAAAGTAGGTAGATGTGCAGAGTTATTGTGATTTATGTAAGTGGGGTCTGTTCTTAATTTAACTGAAGACTTGCATTTATTTAACCAAGGCACGTATTATATTAGTCGAAAAGTGAAATTAATTTTCTAACTTTTACTCTTCTCTGTGACGATGAAAAGCGCAATGTTATGTAAATTATGTTGTATTATCAGTCATGTTTTAATAATTCCGCGTGCACTTTAATAACATTTTTGCATAAAGTAATATTATATTTTTAGTCAAATTTCAAATATGCAAACCAATTTCCCATTACGCTACAGTTTAAAATTAAAAATATATAAAGGTACTGCACAGAAAAAAAAAGTAAATTCTACTTTTTACAAAGTTGATTTAACTTATAAAAGCAAGTTTATTTTACTTTCATAAGAATCAGTAGAAACTGATTTTAAAAAAAGTAGAATTCACTTTTTAGTAAAGTAAGATTGGCATTATGGTTTGATATGCATTTCAAATAAAAAGTAGTTTTTAATTTGAAACTTGAAAAAAAAATTAATTCTACTTTTTTTTTAAAGCAGTTTCTACTTTTTCCTTATCTAGTTGATTTAACTTGTGCAAAACAGCAAGATTTACTTTTTTTTTCCATGTGATAAATTACTACCTATATCAGTCTAAAAAATTTCCCACTTTTCCATCTCTACACACACCTTTTATAAAGCAGAAGCTGCGCATACACTGTATACGCCGTAAAAATCCGCCCACCTTAGCTCTGAATGAAACACGAACCACGCCGCTGTCAGGCACCTACGCATGTGCCCTCGTGAATAAGGGAAGCTTTTCTCCCTGTTTAAACAATTACAGCACCTCGACGCGACAGAGTCGCGAGTAATTATTGAGACTAAGAGCTGACTATACACACGTGCCTACATTATACACCTGCGCGACGCTATCATGAATAAACAAACGCGTACGCGCGTGTGCTAAGTTTTCCTGCGCGCGCCAGGGGAGATAGAAAAACGTGTAGGAGTCGTCAAGGAGGAGTTTTATCGGGATGATATCGGGTACGGATGTGTGCGCCTGCTGCATATATGAGTCTCCTTGGAATGGTGAGGTAGAGAGTGTAGGAGGCGAATTCCGTCTTTGGAAGTACTTTTCGTTCGGAGGCGCGAGGTGAAATGAAAAAGGAGAGGATATGTTTGAACTTTGGAATTATCCGACTTGGTTTTTGTTTTCGAGTATGATGGATCGTGAACGCGACAGTTTTGAATTTTGTAAAAATAAAGGAGATAAAGTTTTTACAATTTTCGTGAAATATGTTATTTTCATACTTGCAACATTAATTTGCATCAACATATAGATACTACTTGAAATGCACTGCAGTAGTACTTGAGAAGCTTCCACGTTTTCTTTTTCCGAATGAAAAATGAATCTGTTATTCAAGTGTATTTCACGCGTTTATAAAATATAAGGCATTCATTATTAATGCACCGTGAATAATTGATCCGGTCTGTATAGACAGGCAGATTTAAACTGTTATTTTTAGCCCGCGCAAAGTCACTTGACCTAAATTACTTTAAGGATTTGCCTTAAGACGAAGATACGAGTATTCAATTCCTTATACCGTACATAACTAAGTAGCGTTAACGTTCATATTTTCTCATTAGCAGGAGTATCTTCTCTACGTTACTCTCATAATTTTAGGATTAGACGCGGGAATAGTGAACAAGCGACTTTAATGTATATAAATCTCCAAAGTATAATATACCCCTACTTACGACAGATTTAACGTTATCGCATTGCAAAATTAATTGTATAGCATTTAGAGAGCTGTACATTTAAATTAATTTGCTTGCCCATCATCAGCGATTAAAATTTAATTATGTTAATGAAGTGATGCTTTTAATTGCAAAGTAAAATCAAGTTATTTTATTAAAGGATTAAATCAAAGCTTGCGCGAATAAATCTAGGTCGTTCGCTGAAATTTGCCAACTGCAATATGTACACACGTATAAATAAAAAATATTTCAATTAATTTCATAAGACGATAAATGTTTTTATTTCAATATACTATACAATCGACTTTATGCAACGCGTACATATAACGTTTCATTTCAAATATACATCGGTCCACACATAGCCGCGATAAAAATTTCATTATAACGATAATAGAAAAAGTAAAGGTAAAAGAAACCCACTTTTTCACAATCACTGCATTTACGAAACACACGCGGGGTCCCCTCTTATCGTCTATAATAACACCGCGAGACTTATCAGACACCCGAAGCCACGGCGAATACAATGCCGCACTTTTCGACGCAATCATCGTATCCGCTACGCATTATTTCCACCTCCAGTCCGTATAACACACAAAGCTCACTCTCCTTCCTCCAAAAAGGAAAGAAACATCCAAACTTACTCATTAATTATACACGCGCGCAGTCGCGGACAATCGAAGTGCAACGCGCAATAGAAACCGCTTGACCGACATACAACTCACTCAGCACTTTGCCCGCATTTTTATTTTTACGTATTACTATAGCGACGCGTATACACTCGGGGTCAGTGTCCTCTCGCGCGACGGCAGCGGGAAAATTAAGAATGAACGCGGCTCTGCGTGTCGGCCGGAATGGCTTGCGGCTCCCGCGAGTGTACGTTTCTCTCTCTCTCTCTCTCTCGAGCGATGATTACGCGCCCGGCAATTTTCGCGGCCCCGCGGCAGCGAACTAGGGCTCACGCCATGTTGCGAGCATTGTTTCGTGAGCTGGACCTGTTTTTTTTCCTCCTTACCGTTCCTTTTTTCGGAACCTCCCGGTTTGGTAGGTACGTGCGTGTGGAGGCTAGTTTTTTGCTCGAGTGGATCGGGCTCTCGTGTCGCTTGTTTTTCTGGTTCCTTTTTGTCTTGTACGTGTAGGATACGTTGTAGCAGAGGGGTAGCGTAATTGCGGGTGTTGGGATGTTCTGGGAAGTCAGAGATTGTTTTGGGCTGCCGGAAGGTGCTTTTAACTAATTACGCCGACTGTCTATAGGATGATTTTTTTTCGTATAGGGAGGTGGAATAAAGTGGCGTTGGTTGATTCATCGCAGAGGAAATTATTGTGATTGCTTGGAAAATTATTTTCATAATTTTATATATTATAAAATAGTCGGTGATAAAGTCTGAATATCGCTAACAGTGTATATAATTTTACGTGTAAAAAAGTTTCCTTCTTTTCTAACTCGTTAACGTTCGTACAAATGACAAACAAATTTGTTTTCTAAAACATCCAAGTCTTACAAATCAAGAAAAACAGTATTATAACATACATAACACCACATAGTTAAAATACTTCATAAGTTTTTACTCCCAAAGGCAACTATACCAACGTGACACAATACATCACTTTCGCCTAATTTCATTGTCTTTAATTGCCAAGACCAACATTCCCCTATAACACACACAACTTGCGAAACAACTGCTCAAACACTCGGCGACTTTTCCACAGCCGCGCGAATCTCTCGCATTTCTGGCATTGCGCAACGCCGTCGCATCAACTCTATACACACACACAGACCGCGACAAAACAGTAAAACCCCGGCCTTTTCCAGCCGATTATTTTTCCTTTGTCTCTCTTATACACTACGCACTCTTATACGCGTGTACTACACGCGCAGTTCTCGCGGCACGGTAGAAAATTACGCGCATTTACGTTTTTCTCCACGCCGAGGAGGGTCGTGGGAATAAGGGCCGCGCTACGCGAATTGAAAATAAGAGGTTTCGATCGAGATCCGAGCCCGCGATTCCGAGCGAATTTTCCCATTGTGGCTGATGATCATCGGGCGAGATATCGCGAGAGTTTCGAAATCCCGTTTCCGCGCGAGGTGTGACGGGGTATAGAGTGACGTAGAGAGGAGATAATTCGGACGGTGATGATTGTTTTTTCGGTGTGGTTATCTGAGCGTATCCGGATTACTTACTGTACAGGTTGTTATAGGAGAAGGTGATGTGTGTAATTTTGGCGATAATGAATTCGAGTTTGAAGTCGCGCTATTATTTAGTATGGCAGATGAGATTGAGATAGGGCTGCACCAGAGCGAGACAATACAATATTTCTGTAAATTTTGTCTCGCTCTTGCAAATTCTTGAAAATTTTTCTCTTGTCTTGATCTTTTCAGTCAATATGAAAAGTATTATTGTCTTGTCTTGAAATTCTTGATCATATTGCAATTACACAGAAGTGTGACAAAAAGCGTGTCGATTGTTTTAAAAATTAGAGGTTTAAGTAGAAGAAGAAGATACGCATACGTAAAATAGTAAGTTTTTGAAATAATTGACTTGTTCACTGTCGCACGTCTCCGTAGCTCCTTTTTTGCAAGGACCTCGCACCCCAGGGTATTTGGGTTTCAGACCTTTTTAAATGATTCACTGTTAAAAATGAAGAATTTTCAAAATAATGTAATGGAATGTAATTTAATATACAAAAACATTAAATTTTATAAAAAAAATATTGAAATTTCAAATTTAATAGAAGTTTAAGGGTTTTGATTTGAAATTGAATACTGATAACAGAAAACAAAGAAATATAAAAGTATATGCGAGTTTTTAGTAAAATTATAATAAACATTTAAGTTACGTATATGCAAATAATATTTAAAAATAATCGAAATGAAGATTAAGAATATAAGTAAAATTTAAAAACAACGTAACTAAAAATAATTTCATACAGAAATATATTAAGTTTAATATAATATGCAATTTAAATTTACATATTATAATCTAAATGAAAGTTAGGTATGTAACTGAAATTTTATAACAATTTAACTAGAATAATGTAAAAGTACATTAAGTTTCATACATAAAAATTTTCTTAAATTTAAGAAACTTTTAAGTTACGAATTTACTGAATTTTAAGAATAATGTAACTAAACGTAATTTAATATACAAATACAACGTAATTTGATACAAAAACAATACAATTTTGGCCCAAGTATAAATAAATGCGAAATTTGGATTTTGATTACTCCCGCCATATATGTGCTGCTGACCAGTTTAGTTACTTCGCCGCCGCCAGACGGCACACCCTACCCCGGTAGCCTCACGTATCTCAGTAAGTTGGTCTGAGGGGATAATACCGCGTCGTAGACTACCTCGCCAACCTTTATTACTCGAACATCTCGTTAGTAGATGGTCATTGGCAACTACCGAAGTTTATTGAATTATGATTATTTCGATAAATTATTACGATTAGAAAATTTTAAGTGATTTTCACGACAATACAAGATTCTTGTATTCGTCACTACAATCTTGAAATTGTATCGAAAACTGTATATCAATATTGTATTGATTATTGTCTTGAATATCGAGTCAAGAAAATACAATGTCAAGATTAATCTTGCTATATCGTGCCTATTTTAGATTTCATTAAAGGCTGATGGTGGTTCTTTTACGGGGATTACCAGACCAATCAGTGCTAAATGAAAGGGTTACCTAAGATTTTAAAAACCATACTTACTAATAATTATAGTTTAATCTAATAATAATACACTAATACTATAAATATAGTGTATTTAACATGACTAAAATAA
>UXGD01004210.1:0-17827 GCA_900474315.1 Torymus auratus | reverse complement strand
ATAAAATTAATATTCCTTTCGTGTTGCTAAATATTGGCTAAATATTGCTGCAATATTGCTATGACAGAGAGCTTGACTCATCATTTTATAAAAGCAATGGTGAAATGGAAATCGCGGATTGCAGCAACATTGCTCTCATATAGTATCCATATATACAAGTGTTGAGGGAATATTGGTGAATATGGGGAATATGACAAAGCAATATTGGAGCAATGTTGCTCCAATATTGGGTGCTATAGAGGGGTCGTTCTCGCGGGAACCAGAGGTAAAAATTTTTTTTCATCCGTAACCACCTAAATCGCTTTGTAACCATCCCATAAGTTACCCTAAATTTTTTCAGATTTCTTTCATTCATAGTTTTTGAGTGGCAGAGGATCAAAGTTGGTGATTTTATCTTTTTTTGCAATTTTTTCAATGTCTCAGGGGTGCTTTTTTCATATAGGAACAATAAATACCATTTTTTAATAAATTTTCCAAATTTTTCAAATAAACTATTCTCAAACCCATCATTGGCAACAATTTGAATTGTGCTAGAGCTGTTTTAAAACTTAAAAAATTCAAAAATAAGACTTCAATCATCATTACGATAACCACAAATTCAAGAAAGTACATTTTTCATAACAAAAGTATCTGCCACTATCCAAGATCAGGCCAAAAGCTCTATAAAAAAAAAAAAAAAATCAAGAAAACTTGATATATCGCTAAATAACTGATTAAAATGCTTATTCGACTCCTGTAATAACATCTATGCTTCGTTGGACCGTCACAAGAAAATTCACGGTTATATCTTTTATTAATTTAAAGTAACTGTAAGACTTCTAGAATAGCAGTTCCTATTAAACTACATTAAAAAAAAACTGCTGCCTATTCATTGGCCCGTAGCTTCCTCAAACTTAAATTATTGCAAAAATTATAAATTTTATTATTAAAAATTAACTAAAGGAATCAGCAAATTAAGTTTAAGGAAGCTACAGGCCAATGAATTGGCAGCAATTTTTTTTTAATGTAGTTTAATAGCAACTGCTATTCTAAAAGTCTTACAGTTACTTTAAATAAAATATATAACCATAAATTTTCTTGTGATGGTCCAACGAAGCATATATTTTATTACAGGAGTCGAATAAGCATTTTAATCAGTTATTTAGCCATAATATCAAGTTTTCTAAATTATTGCAAAAATTATAAATTTTGTTATTAAAAATTAATTATAGGAATCAGCAAATTATGACATAATTATAATTAAATTCATTTATGAAGATTTAAAAGTATTTATTTTTAAATTTATTTATTTATTTATATATATACATATCACATATAATATACTAGCTACATTCAATACGCGCTTCGCACGTATTATTTATCTATTGATTTTTTGTGTTTAAGGTTATGAACATGATCAAGTTACTTTCAATTTAAAAGTTTGTTTGAGTTTAAATTTTACGATAATAACGTAAGTTTGATGAATAAAATAATGAAATTTTTCTTATACTATTTTAATTATTCAGCAGTTTTGAATACTTAAACTCAAAAATTCAATCTTAAAAATTCAGACGTATTATATATTTTGGCGCCTCTACTATATAGACCAATCAAACGAGTCTACAACAACCAATCAAAACAGTCTTATTATGATGACAGGTTTCATCCATCACTTTTTAAAGAGAGGATACGTTATTGGTCGGTATACGAATACCCTGGAATGAACGCGTTTCATTATCAACATTACAACATATGGATAGGCACGTCGTTAGTTCGAAGACTCTGTACAAAACTCAAGGAATGCCTCACCTTTCATTACAAATATTTTCCCGGCGCATGCGCGCGCGCACGGAATTCGCTTTGTCGTATATATAATAATAACGGACAAATTATTGTCGCGCATTCTCCGGTTCGCCTGGCAGAAGAAAAGGAAAAGCAGAGCCACGACGCGAGCGCGAACAATGCCTGCGAATGTATGCGTGTGTGTGTGTGCACATATCAATAACTTAATCGACAATATAAGTCCTGGGCACGGGATATCACCAGAGGCGCGCATAGCGTGAGTATCATTTAAAAAAAAATCGATCGCCAACCGAGAGTCACAATTCGATCGACCGCTGCGACTGCGAACTTTATAACAGACACACATTATAATATGTACGTACGGGAGGAATGTTTTTCGTTGCTGCAGTTACGTTTCACATCGGGCAAGCCGAAAGTACCCTCAATTACAATAATAATTTTAAGCATAATTTATTACTTTTTTCTCTCACCGCTCTCTCTCCCATACACTCTCGGAGTGTGTGTATAATATGCACCAAAACCGAACGCGAAAACAACTTGTTGATCGAAATACGACCGACAAAACGTTTTGAGTATATTTGAAAAGCGCGCGGGTGGGCGGCCGGGGTAGTGCGGAATAATAATTGAGACAAGTATCAACATGAAAAAAACAACAGAATCGTAAATAACGAACGGTTTTCGACGAAAAATAAAATGGGGGAAAAAAAACACACGCACAAACGTATTCGCGGCCTGTGTGTCCATCCCTACCTGTTCCCCGCGCGTTATAGCCGCGCGATTGCAATAAATAATTCGAAAATGATTGTAACGCAACGCGCGCGCGGCCGACCAAATTATTGAAGGCGTGGGCGCATTGGCCATTTCTGTAAACAAGCGCGTTCGTTAAAAAAAAAGGCGAGAGAGAGAACGAAAAAAAAAACGTAACGAGGGGTGTGCGGTGAAAAAAATAAACAGACGTACATACGCACACACGCAAAATATATGTAAATATATGTATATGGACGATTGAGGTATACGCAGACGATAGCGACATTCGCGAGCGCAGCTTCTTCTTCTTCTATATTCGCTCGTCCGCAAGTGGAATGGCATTGCTCTAGTTTAATTGAAATTAGCGGCTAAACGCTCGAATGCGCGCGCGAGCGTTTATATGTGTATATATATACATGTACAATCTTTAGCCTCGCGATTAGTCGTCGCGTAGGCGCTGCTGCCGCGAAAATGAGGAAGTAGGAGGAGGCAGCAGCAGCGTCGTGTGCTGTCAGTCAGCCGAGTATATCTGTAAATATAGGTAGGGTGTCGCTAAACAACAAAATATTAATATTAACGTTGCTAACGTTACGGAGTATAATGAGTGTATATGAGTATACAAATATATATAAAACGCGAGTAAGGAATGTAAGAATACATGCACCGTGCGCGTACATTCATTCATCGGGCCGCATCCCACACGTATACATAACAGTCGCACACACATACACGTGTGGACAGACAGACAATTATATATAATATACGCGCGATATATATACACGCTCGCTGGAAGACGTTCGGATGGAAGTCAATTAGGCTTATGTAAGTTATATTCTAAAGCGTTTGCGCGCGCGCAGGCCGCTTTTCCGATGCCGCCGCAGCAGCAGTAGCAGCAGCGGCAGCAAGGAAGACAAACGCGTTCGCGCCTCATGTGAATACGACTCTATCTCTCTCACTTATTCCTCTTCTATTGTAGGTAGCGCGCACAATGCTACTGCTGCTGCTGCTGTTGCTAACTTCGTTGCAAGGCCACACGCGCAGCGAGAAAAATAATCGAGTAATTGTTGCCGTGATGAATTGACCGACTCGGATAAGGTACGCTCGCACTCAGCTCTCTCTCTCTCTCTTGTACACACTGCGCGTTTTACAGCGAGCGAGCGAGCGAGCGCAGGAAATGGACATTCCAGCGACGATGATTGCCGTAATTCCTTGCGGATATTTCGGCGTATATAGGCGAGCGGGAGAATTCACTCGGCGTCTCGACTCTCCTCCCTCCACCTTTCTCCCACTTTCCTCCCTCGGTTAACGGTATTATGCGTTTCGCGGAATTTATTTTAACGGGGCGATAAAAATTAATGTCGTTCGGAGAAACTTTTGAGGTGCTGCGCGCTGCTGGCGGCGGTGTATATAGCCACGAGCGGCGCTCGATATGAGGAACTATTATGAAAGTATGGATTTGGAATGAACTGTTATTTTATCCAACGCGCGCGCGAGACTCGAGTATAACTTTTTTTTTTTTATTGGCGCATAATAAGCTGAGAAAGAAATTTCTCGAGTCTAAAGAAGTCTCGTTCGGCCGAAGCGCGGCGGAGAGGAGGAGGAAATGAATTATTTTATTCGAAAAGTTATTATTCGATCGCGAGGACGGTGTGTATATTACTTTTTATTTAAACTGCGGCTGTAATTAACTCGATAATGCACTCTTTCAATCTGATACGTATAATTTTGCGAATAAAACGAGCAATTCCGTCGGTTCGGTTCTCCTTCTAACCTCTCCATAAAGGCTTCTTTATATATTCGAGAAATTTTTCCCGCTGTGCGCTCACGAGCAGCGCCAGGTACACCTTTTCGGCATATACCCCGCGTGTAAGAATAAAAATGTACGATGTCGTATAATGTGCAACATTTATCTTATATATATATGGCACTACAGTATATCGCGGTGTGTGTACTTATACACATCTACACAAGCATGTGGCGGTAAAAAAAATATTCCAGACTAGATTTAAATTATCTCCAAGTATTGGAATAGCTCGTCGTAATTTTATCTATTGTCATAGATACATGCTATTAATAAAGTCACAATGCACGACGAGAATTAACCGGTAATTTTTTTTTCTCTCTTTTATTACAGTTACGCAATATCACGTTGCGTAATAAAACATGTGCATAAAAAAAGAAAAAAATATGTCAATACCGCGGCAAATTTTTTTTTTCTATTCGTCTCTATATTCTTCGCAAATAAAAAAAAAACCGCGAAAACGCACTGAATTTCGTTTATACATACCATATAACATTGCGTTAAGTGGAAGAGCGCGGTGTGTCGGACACAGATTTACGGAATTAATTTTTCCGATATACATCGCGGTGTGACGCGAACGCGCACGCATTAACCCCCGGCATGCGCGCAGTCGTAAAGCGGGACGCGCGTGTATAGACTTGTACGAAACTAAAGCCACATTTAATATAAAATTATTTGAATGATGAGATATGACTTTCTGGCTGTATGATAATCTCATTTATATGTAATGCCACATAATATATTATGCGGTGCATAATTTATTACGCGGCATTAGCTATGTGGCACGCGCGCGAGCTCTCGTATACGGCCATATAATATATATATATATATATATATATATACATATACGCAGCAGACGTATGTGTATGTGTGTATATATATACGACGCGTCCCATGTATTTTCATTCTTAAACAGCATACCAAGTGATAAACTCGTTTTAATTAGTTCTTTGAGCTGCAATAATTGTTACTGCATAATTAAAGGGGTAATTAAAACGGTGCGGAGAGCGCGCTGCTCACGGCGACTCAAAAGCTGCTGCTGCTGCTGCCGTCGCTGAAAAACAGCTCGCTCAGTGTATATTATACGTATTATTCCCATCCGAGTGTGAACGGTCAAACGGCAACGCCTCCACGGCAACAACGAGCTCGAAGATTTTCTTCTTTATTAACATATGTAATAATAACAAATCACAATAAGATCTCCTATCGCACGCAGTCCATTACAGTATATACCGCGTCGTATCATTCGTTGTCGTTCTCGTCGTTGAAGTACAGCGACACGATGCCGTGCTTCTTGCAGAACGCCCACCACCACCTAAACCCCGAGAGGCCGTTGAAGCTGAAGCTCGGATCGCGCTGTCGCCTCAGCTTCTCCACGTAGCTGAGTATCGCGTTGAGGGATTTCTTGGTGCGCCGATTGTACGGGCTGACGCTGATGTCGCAGCAGAACTCGAGCACGGCCTGCTCTTCCGGCTGATCCAAGCCCGCCTCCTCCAGCACCATCATCCTCTTGGACTTGCCGAGGATGTTGTCGTAGAGCGTGCCTTTGGGTATGCCGTACTTGCTCGAGGCCTGGGTGAAGCGCATCTTCTGCGTGACCACCGCCTCGATCGCCTCCTGCAGCTCTTGACGCGACCACGTCGGCGCCTTCACCTTCATCATCGCCGAGTAGTCAGCTAGAAATCAGGCATCACGTAGACGTACTCGAACGTATGTTGGGGCGTGCGTAGCGCCTTCTTTTTTGTGTTGTTATAATGCTTTTCCGTGAGGCCCGGTTTTTTTTTTTTTTTTTTTGTTTATCAAAATTGCGAATGATTCTTTGTAAACTTTACCCTCTTTTTTTTTCTTTAAATGGGTTGTATAAAATGTATATAAATCGTTAGTATCTATGTAAAAGGGTATATATATGCACTGGTGGGATGGGGGGCATCATTTTCAGGGATAAAAATGTGCGTATTATGTATACGTATGGTCCTTATTATATATGCACACTATCAAATCTATATAGAGTTCACTCGCATCAGGTCTTTCTCAAGTGCAGGATTTTAGCGAAGCGAGCAACCGCGCTCGCTTCCAGGCGGGCGCGCGGCACCAGCTGATCGGCTGTCGCCGGCGCCTCGGCCCCCAAAGCTTCGTCTCTAACTTGTACGGGTATTCGAAACTCACCTGCTATACTGGAGGTGGAGGCTCCGAGCCAAGCGTGGGACGATTCCAACAACTTGGCCTGCAACAGACAGAAAAAAAACCAGACGTTAGTCGTTTGTATCGAGAGAAATATATTATTATTATGATTATATATATGTAAAATAATGGGGTTTAAATATGTAAGGGAAGTTTTTTCGTTGTGGAGATCATTGGTTGTTTGTTTTTTAGTTTGGGAAGAGTTTTTCACATTTCGGTTACTGAAATTGTATAATTAATAATGTGGTAACTGGAGGGAATTACTCGAGACAATCACAAACATTAATATTACCGATTACACAAGTTGTAAAAAATGTAGTTTATTATGTACACATACAGTAGTAGAATATACCATACCTCGTACCATACAATAACGGCCTATTCTCCAAAGCCCTGACCAAACAAAACAATCCCAACCCCGCTTTTTCTCACCATACATCACCCACCCATACACACACACACGCAAAAGCATATAGGCGTCATCGATTATTCTCAACCAGTATCATTACAGCAGATCCACAAATTCACGGCAACCCATCAGCACGATCAAGATTCGCACGCGTGTTACGATCCCGACAAAGCAAGTGCTCCCCCCGTGAGAAAGGGCTTGCTGCGCGCAGGAAACGCATCACGGCGCACACAAGACGAGGAGGCGCGGCGCGCACATATCCTATATATAAGTACCCGGGCGGCGGACGCTCGAGACGAGAAAAAGTAGGATCCGCGCAGCGAGATAAATTGTTTCCCAAAGCTATGCGGACTTAGAAGCAGTGAGGTCTCTCTCCCTCTCTCGCGTAAGGAGCCACTTTGGCAATATGGGCGCAACTTTACTAATATGCGAAAGCACCAGGCGCAGCTAAGAGAGAGAGAGAGAGAGTGAGAGAGGGGGGGACCGAAAGACACACGCAAAGTTGCTTCATTTCGAAAGTTCCTCATGCCGCTCGAATTTTAGTGATCCGAACAGAGCAGCAGCAGCTTCCACGTCGGTAAGCATGCGTTCTCGGACTTTCGAAATTAATTTTTAAGGGGCTGCTGCTGCTGCCTCCCCGCGATTGGAGTCTTTTTTCGCCGAGGCCCTTAACAACCTTCCCCCGATATACTTTCTTACTTTCGCATTTTCGCCTCCGCGGCTTTTTTACGCCGAGTACTAGCAGCAGCAGCAGCAGCAGCTCGTTTTTAGCTTATATCCGAAAAAAGTTTTTATTCGTCCGCGCAGCCAGGCAGGCAGGTCTCGTCCTTATCAAACACATTAGATGCGTGCTTACGCTCCTCCCCCTCCCTTGCCGTCCCGCCAAGATACAAGCAAACAAAACTCTCTTATACGAACTAATCCGCCGATTCTCTCCATGTGCATGCATGTGCATATACGCTGGTGAGTGGATTTTTTTCCTTTTTTTTTTGCTTCGTCGTTCGCGTCCGGTTTGTATATATGTATATGCGTAATTCTATACGGAAATCATTATAGGTGAATCTGATGGCAAGCTTTTCTGAATACAGTAAAGTTATTTATCAAATTTTATTAATACTTAAAAATGGCTACGTTTCAGAAAGCTACGGCTACGACCAGAAAGAGTCGCACATATCCATTTGAAAAGAAAAGAGAGTACGCGAGCTTTCATTTGCTATTTAACGGATGAAAAGACGTTGATTCTTTCAAAACTTACATGAGTTCAAAGATCAGCGTAAAATGCACTCGTTATGGAGAATACATTGAAAAATGGCAAAAATCCGCTTTTTGGCATTTTTACAGTATTATGTGATATTTTACGCTTATTTTTAACTTATGTAACATTTGAAGGAATCAACATTTTTTCAGCCGGTAAAATGTCAATGGAAATCATAATTACGGTAAAATGTCAAATGTCTTGCATTCTCTATAGTTAGATTTTCTTTTTTTTAGAGGTATGTACAACTCTCCCTGACAAAATGATTTACGTATAAAAGTAATTTTTCAACATTTTTTCGAAATAAAAGTATTGTCGACAAAGAAGCTTGCCATCCAATTGCCTTTGTTCCCGAATTTTTGAACATTCAAAATTTATTTATTGATTTATTTATTTATTTTTATCATTTTTGTACCCAGTAGTTTGATGATTGTCGTAGAATTGCTCATATAGGAAGGGGAACTAGAAATGTCGGTACTTGTTATATAGGCATTAATTTGGCGCGTTAGCTTTTTTGCCTTATTTATAAAAAGCTTTTCCGATATACATTTTTCCGGTTTACCGTGCATGCGTATAATATGCGCGCGGTTCATTAACGTTATACCAAATGACGAAATAGAAATATCGATTTTTCGCCGAGGGAGAGAGAGGAAAGGATGCAACTAATCCGCGCGAATTATGAAATTTTCAAACTTTCACGCGGTAATGCACTTCGGTTTTAATTGCGAGCTCGCGCGCGCCCGCTAATAATTCAGCTACGTTAAAAACATTACGCTTGATTTAATTTCTCCTTCCTGTTGGAAACAAACAATTTTACCGGAAAGTTAATAACCGGCTCTCTTTCTCTCGAACTTTTAAAGATTAACGTGGATTTCGACAGGTTACAATGAAGCGAACGCGCGCTAGCTGCTATTTCGGTACGGCTCGTACAAATCTATTCCCTTATTGTATAGATCGCCGGACTTCCTATATCTGTACCGCGTTGTATATATGTGTGCCTATATGTGTGTGTGTATATAGATGCAGGTATAGAGAGGGCGCGAGAGGTAAGGAAAAGGGAACTCGTGGATTGGTCAGGTTCGTCAAAGATTCAGGAGGGCAGGAGAGTACGCGCCGGACAATTTGAAGGCAGTTAATAGTGGGCAATGCCGTGGGCGGCTTGTTCGGCTCTCTCTCTCCCACTCACACATACACACACACTACCTTCATGTGTGTGTGTATGTGTGTCTATATGGTAATATTTAATTCAGCTCTTTCTCTCTGCCGCTGCAGAGAGTCCGTCCATCCGTTTGGCCTCTGCTGCTGCTGCCTCGGTCTTCTTCGGTTCTCTCTCTCTCGCTCTCGAACGAGGCGAAAGAGCCGACGAGACGGAGACAGAAACACAGAGAGGCGCGCTCGCGCGAGCAAGAGGGTAAACAAGAGAGCCGTATAGAGCGCGCGGGAGGAGAGTGAGAGAGGGCAAAGGCCTCATATCCATTAGCGGCATGCATCATATACAGCCCCGCGCTCGCTGGCTCGCGCAGGTCCGGCAATCGCACTTTCCACCAGTTTCCCCGGCAGCAGCAGCCTCTAATTGTTTCCTACTGTTAACCCGTCATATTTCATAGTATTGACTGGCCCCACGCGAGAGAGCGAGCAAGCATTGGAGAGTAATAAGGGAATGCGAGACGAACGCGAACGGGAATATATCGAAATAATGATTGGGAGAGAGAGAGAGAGAGTGAGAGGAAAGGCTTGCAACGCGTGCCTCATTCGTTCCGGTGCTTTTTATACCGCCGTCCTTTCAGTTTCTCTCCTCTCCTTTTTGCTCTTTCACCTGCTCTCGCGCGCGCGCGCCTGCTGTATATATGTGCAACCCCGCCGCGAGTCGTTAAAGTCGCTCCTGCCGCTGCTGCTGCGTTATATACTTGCGGAATGTTATTGAATAAGGCTGCGATATACTCATTAGTCGAGCTTTGTATATTTGAAGGCAATGGGAGGGAGGGAACTTGAACTGCCAAGTGTCTATATCTATACATATCTGATATTTAAGAAAATGGCTGATGCGTGATCGGAGCGCAGTGTATGTATTCAATATTTTATCTGACTTTTTCTTTTTATATACCTTCGATCGCAGTATATATATAGTGCTGGGATCAAATCATTTTCAAATTTCGCACATGCTAATAATTCACCTTATGTCGTCTTTTCTTAGGATCAATCAGAAATATTTCTAGAATTCTATATACAACCAAGAAAATAAGCCATGTATGATTCGTCGCATATACACCCATAAACGCACGCAGACACCTAATATAGAATCATCGCAAACATACGCGTAGTCTTCTCCCCCCCCCCCCTTCGGTTGCGGCATCGATGCGCCCCTGAATTTTTCATAGCCCCACTTACGCGCGCGTCTCGCGGTATTTTCCCCGCAGAGGCCGGAGCGCGCGTTCTCGTGCACGCAGTCTAATGCCTGGGGGACTGCTCTCTCTCTCTCTCTCCCTCCCTCTTCATTTCAAACCTCTGCGATTCGCCTACGAAATAATATTGCATGAATATTTACGAGGCCGTTGTTGTGCTTGCCTATGCGCGGCTTACTTTATGTATATATCTTATATATGTATATATACACGTAAAGTGCGACGGGGGATATTCTCTGAGAATCCCGAGTGCTGTACGCACGAGCGAATTGTTATTATTACGATGACGATTAGCTTGTTTAACTGCTGAATTGGCGGGAAGGTGAATTTTTTTTTTCTACTTCTCGTATGTGGATTTTTGAAGGGTGCAGTACATATATCGGGTTGAGTAGTGGCTTTGATAGCGAATGGGAGATTTTTGAGTGGGAAATTTGAGTGTTTTGTTTCTGTGAGGAGGGTAGTACCGTTTTTTCTAGTGATTCGTGAGTAAGTATAATATATTTTCTTAATGTAATGATTAATGGCTCCTAATTTACGAATGTCTACGGCGCGAATTGATTATCGAAATGTAAATATGAATAACGAAAGATATAATTGCGAGTATTTCTAAAAATATTATAAAATAATATTTAAATTTTTATGAAACACGTCGTGATGATATTATACTTGTACATTAGTTTTTTTAATACCGCGTAATATAGACATGCATATGTACGAGCTCCGCCGCAATATAAGTGCACTTGTTGTAAGTCGTTAAAGTAGTTGGATTTCATTTTTGAAATTTTATTAGATGATACACGAGTTACGCAAACATTACAATCTTTTTGTACACTCGCAAACAATGTAATCTGAGAAGGATGTTTTTAAACTTTGACGAAGTGAAATTAGCGTGGATTAACATTTAATTTGTTATTAAAATGTATGTAAGAAGAAATCGCACTGCGACAATTTCACTTCCTCAAAATTTGAAAAGATTCTTCTCAAATTACGTTGTTAGCGAGTGTACGTTATTTTTTTCTGGAGTAATTTAATTCTATAACTATACAACACAAATGCCGTTTTCGCTTATTTGCGTAAATATTTGTTTGATATTGAAGCATGTTAAACTACTTGGTTATTATATTAATAAAAACTTTTTCTATTTACAGTTTAAAATAAGTTATATTTTATGTTAAAAAAGTCGGCGATTCAGAAAAGAAAAAAAAAAGAAAAATAAAAACATCAACCTCCATCGTTTTCGCGGATTTCTATCGGCGTTTAGTTGCTTGCTGCTCTCCATTTAAAGTGAAAACCATTTCTCCGATCTTCATACAACTTTCAGACGGTTATTCGTTTTATTCGCAAAAGCAACATAGTCATAAAAACACTGTGTATAGGGTAAAAATCTGTGCAAAGTTCCTAGAATACTTCTGCATACACACGAGCCAAGTTTCTGGATGTTTTCTTTGTTTGCTCAATTAGCAGTTTTTAATTTGCTGGCAAACGAGTCGATTCTACAATAATTAGAGATTACACTTACGCGTTCGGTTTATTCTTGGTAACGCCAGTAATGTCGTTTCCACAAATATTCCACTCATCGTTCTATACAATTTCAATTATAATAATAGACGAACGAAAATTTCATCAAGTGCTGCGTGATAATTAATTTCAAGAAAACTTCATTATGGAATGATGTTCAAACATCCAAATTAATATTTTCGTATAAGCTATAATAAAATAAATTTCTCGATGGTAACAACGAACGATTTTACAGATACATACATATATGCGAAACTAACCACGAGATACCGTGAAATTCCACAAAACAAATAATTATTGCCATGCCGATCGATTCTCCGCTAACTAAGAGCCAATCCATTCCGATCTACGCTCAATGTAATAATGCATTGAGAGCTCAGGTTTGATGAGAGCCAAACCACAGGCGCCTCGCATTTTGTTGGAAAAAGTGTACTTAACATTTTAACGGGCTAAGTTCGCGCAGTATAGAGGTAAGAGGACAATTATTTGTCTATTATTACATTTGTATTAATAAAGCGTTAATGTTGGGCTACGTTTGTTCGTGCATTAGCAATAATCAGATTTCTTGGCTCTCGAGGCCACTCGAGATTTAAAAAACATACACACACACACACACACACAGAATATTTGCCCAGTCATTATTCTTTCAGCGTAAAATGGTAAAAAACAGAAAAGACCTGAGCGCGAGCATTAAAATTCAGGCGCTATTTCAAGAGTATTTTTTGCCCCAAAACTTTCCGCGTATACATAGTGAGAATAGTTATATAATATAAGTATATTTCACGAAGCATATCACGTATAAATATTAAACGCAACTCATCTCACTTAACGCAAAAATTACATCTCGCATTATCAATTATACATCAAGCGATGTTGAAAAAAGAACAATTCTTTAATAACTCCAACAACCGATGCCGCATTCGGGTACGACTATTCGTCGATGAATTTTCCACCATACAGTCTCATCCCTGCCTTATAATTAAAGATTTTTATATAAAGTCCTCCTCACCCTCCTCACCGATCGTCAATATAATACCAATCGCAAGGGCGCGTCGCGTAGCCGGAGTGTCATTTCGCGGCATGAATTATTGACCACGGCGACAACGACAACAGCAGCAGTAGCGGGCGTCGTGTGTCTGACCCCTAGCCCTCCCGCGCCCGAGGGTGGTGTAGGACCGCTTAACGATAATTAACGAAGGTAGCAGGGATCATCGGCCGCGCGCCATAAGAAAATGACGAGTGCAAAGGTGCGATTACAGGGCGACATTCTGGCTCACTGAAATATTTATCGGGACTGGCGGCCGATCAACCGTGTCGCGTTGTCCACCGTTAATTTTCACACGCGCGCGCACGCGCGAGAGAAGGAATAAAGCGACAAATTACACGGTGGTATACTATATAGGCCGCGTTTATTCCCAAGTTCCATGCGAACGCATTGGGAAGTAGAGCGCGCGGGTGTGTTTCTTTTGCGCGTTGTCGCGTTTATATATATACGAAAAAGAAAGGGAGAAGCGGAGAGTTATATAGAGAGAGGGGAATATATGTATGTGCGCGACAGGCATTATTTTTTCATATAATGATGCACGTATCGATGGCAATTTCCGCGAATATAATGTGCCGCGCCGCGCGCGAGACCGGAATAGGCTATACTTTATTGTTTGTCGTCGTTACCGAAGAGAGACAGAGAGAGGGAGCTATATCAAAAAAAAGGAAAAATATCATTGTGCACGCCTCCCGTGTGTCGCGGGAAAGGCTGTGTTTTTTCGCGTTATGCAATTCCAATTGAATGAAATACAATTATGGGATGAAAATAATTTAAAACTTTGAAATTGTACACGATATATATCAATATGTATATTCATACATCTGCCAGGCGCACATTCAAAGGGCGATCGTCGCATCATGCGACAAAGTGAGGCGGCGGGGAGAAATAACAAAAATTGACAAACTTCAATTTCCACGACGATGTTGATCCGAGCATAATTCACTCGTCGTTCATGGAACTCTAATATAGTCTCGCATATAACAGCTTTTGTGTCAGAATAGTTGCCAAGGAGAAAATAGTAGTACTCGCTGTTTTCACGTGGGTGTCGAGAAAGCTCTCCCTTTTCTCTCCAAGTCAATCAGGGCAATGAAGCAGCTAGTTAGTCGCGTCAGAGACCCGAAGAGCATTAAAAGCTCGCTATACGCGGGACAGCAAAAAGTTGGGACGGAACGAAGACACGAGGCATTCGCGCGCACGCGCATCCGGCGCTCGCTCGGAAATTTATTTCGGATGCGCGCATCATCGCCGTCGGCGCGTCTGACCTCCTCTCCCTGCCGCGTCTAACGAGCTAATTCCTGCAAATATTTGCATCCGCGCGCCATCCGGATTCGCGCACGCAAAGAAAGAGCGGAGCGAGAGAGACACAAGCCTAGGTGCGGGATTTTAGTCAACAGAGAGGAGAGAGAGGAGGGAAAAGGCGCGCGTCGCGCAACTGGCTACGCCGCCCGGGAGGGTGTAGAGGATGGCGGCGGCGGCAGAGATGCGCGCTCGCGCCGGTAAATTTCTAATCAGATTACCGTGGATTAGCAAAGTTCGTTTGTTCTAATGAAATTCGTCTAAATTAACGTCGCGAGAGCGCCGCTGCCGGCAGCCTCGAGTAGAAGACGAGAGAGGGAGGGAGAGTCGACGACGACGAAAGCCAGAAAGGCTCGAAAGGCTTTAGGCCTCGAAGAGCTCAATCGAATTACGCTGATGAGAGAGAACGAGAGAGAGAGAGAGCTTGCAGATCATTAAACGGCGAAAAAAGAGCTGCGCGCGCCTGAGCGTCCCCGGTGAGTTCGTTTACGCTGCACGCTCTCTATCTCTCTCTCTCGTGCGGAAATAACCGCATGAACTTGTTAAAGAGGTGAATCAATGCTGTATAGGCCTTCCGTTTCTTCGCTCTTCATCTTTTTGCTCTCTTTCTTCAGTTATATACTCGGGATAACGCGGAATTTTGTTTGTATATAATATTGCCTACCGTGATTTTCCGTTGAAGGATATTATATATACGCATATAATGGATGGAGTGTACACGCGGGCGAATAGCGTATATACGAGAATTAAAAAGAGAGAGAGAGAGAGAACAAATGTATAATAAAAGTTTCGAATCGATATAATACAAGCAAGTTTACTGGGTAAATTACGGCCATAATCGGGCAGTGGATTTTAATTCGAGTAGCAAACTAATAAAAGTAGATTTTACGAGCTCTCTCGCGAACCTCTCTCTTTATATATGTTTGCTGCCTGTGTGTATGTGAGTTTCATTGTCGATCGCAACTAATAACTATACTATTCCAATGACGTAAGGAGAATTATTTTTATTTCGAACGTAACGACTGTTTGCTGCGCTCATTTGAATGCCGCGCATTGAAATACGTCATTTGTAAATGCTTATTACATCTGCGTCCTCTATAGGTATATATGTATGATTCTAGGTATAGAGAGACAAAGACAGAGAGAGAGAAAAAAGAGATAGGAGCGTTTGTGAATAAATAATAGAGACGCGGATATTTTATTATCTCTCAGCAGATTAAAAGTCTTTATTCGTCATTAAGAGTCGCGCTACGGCGAGGAAAACTCCTCAACTTTTCGAAGTCAGATTGAGAAGTTGATGATATTATTTCATATTATACATACATATATATATTTATCGCGACAGAATCTATCAATCGTAAAAACAAAGAAAACAATAAATCTCGTCTGCGAGCTACGTATAATATATCGTCGTGCTCGCGATATATATCCTTAAACATTATTATAAATAAATTGAGTGTAAACTGAAACGGGAGGCGAGCGCAAAATTAGATGTAAAACGAGCAGATAGGATCAGTGCTTTCGCCCCCTCCCCCCTCTCTCTTTCGCACGCGATCGAGGCAGGGAGAGAGAGAGAGATTTTGCGCGTGCGCGACTCCGTCCAGCGCGGATAAATAGATTTATTTATTTACGATAAATTGATGCTGCTGTACGCGCGGCCGCGCCTCGGGATCGGATTGTTTCGAGTTTGCACAGCCTGTACGCTCGCTCGCTCGCACTCGCGCTGTTGACGCTTTCTGTTATTGGCTCGTCATTATCACTTAACGAATCGCCGGAGAGCGGCGCATCGGGCTCGCGCGCGTATATGTATATGCGTATATATACACGCGAGCTCGCGCATAACTGCCGGATATACGCAATGCCAAGTAAATCAGCAGATGTTAATAAAGAGGAATTGTGTTTGGTTCATTAAATTTATTTTAATAAAAACTGCACACGTGCAATTGCATAACGGCACAAAGCCGATAGTATACATACGTATATACGAGCGCGCCGCTCGCACGTCGTTAAATATTCTCTTGTGCAACTCGTCCCTCTCTCGCCCTCATCCTCTCGGTATTCCTCGTTCTGCTCTCCCTCCATCCCTCGCTGTCGGCCCGCAGAGTCTCTATTCTCGCCTCTATTCGGGCGAGACTGCGTATAGTAACGAAAAAAAAAGAACAGAGACGCACATAATAATGCGAATAAAATGCCAAAGCTGAGGCAGCGCGTCGTTGCTATTTTACCTATACTATAATACACGAAATATATACGAAAAAGCACGGCAATTAATAATAATTATATCGCACCGCGCACTTGACGCCAAAGGCAGCTTTTGTCTCGATCTCTCTCTATCTATATCTATCCTGTGTACACGCTCGAATGACGAGCTTGACACTGATCTGCACGCGCGCGCGCGTGTCGTTCTTTTTTTTTTATTTTAATCTTGCAATTTCGCTGAAAGCGTGCCTGCGCTACAGGTGGCTCTAAAGGGCTCTTTCTCTCTCGCTCTCGCGTCGATCGCGCGCGCTGTGGAAAGCCGATGCGCGCCGGCCGACGGGTGCAGTTTATAGTGGTGAAACGTCTTTTTGGTCTCGCTTCGCTATTCTGTGCATTCCCGATATCAGATAAGATGAGGATCGATAGAGGAGAAAGAGAGACAGCAGAGTTGGTATATATAGTGTGTAAGGGTAGCGGCAGAGGCGAACAAAAGAGCTACGGTTCTTGATATGTTGTTTATTTTTGTACACGTGGAGCGGAGGGAGTGGGGTTGAAATTTATCGCTATTTATACGGCTATAGCGATTTATATAGATCAATGCTACCGCACCTATATACTTTTGACTGTGATGTTTGTTATACTCACAAAAAAGGGACGTTTATGTTTGGCAGTGATTATTACTTCGATACCGTCTAAAGTTGAATTATAGTGTAAAAACCACTAAAGATTAGTTAATATTGCTCTACCGTAGAATTAGTAGATAATATTCACTAATAAAATAGTGAATAATCACTATAAATTAGTGGAAAATTTCGCTATTTTAAATAGTACTCCTGCGTGCATGTATCCGTTCACTTAACGCTCGCCCGCACCTTATCTTATCAATCATCGCATCAACATATCTCTATCGCATGAAGAATGCTACGGATCGCTCTATATGTGTCGTGCAGCGGCGACCGATAGGCACATTATGAGATTCGATTTTTATGCGGCGCGCAATCGTTATACATATTGAATGATTCCCCGTTATCGATATAAGCCCTGCGAGGTGCAAATAGGCAGCGAGAAATCACGATTTGAAAATTTTTTTTCGACCACACCTTCGGCGCCCGGTGTTTCTTGTTTATTATAATATATAAAATGAAAATCCGCAGTTGAGCATCGTCCATCAAGTTGCCTATTTTTTCTAGAG